>WFKH01011926.1:3649272-3670691 GCA_016163765.1 Magallana hongkongensis | reverse complement strand
AAAAAAAAAGAAAAACTAGACACGATCTCGTTGCGAGCAACGAGGAGGTCTTCCGTCCGATTTTTAGAAGGAAGTATAACAACATCGACTTTGATTTTCGACAAAAAAACATGATATGGAAAAAAGAGTGAAGAACTAATGCATTTTTGTATTGCATTTTATAAGTTCTCTTATATTGGTTTTTTAAATACTTGCATTTCTTCCAAATAAAATAGAAAAGATTAAACTTGTTTGCCTTTGGCTCCTAAAAACCCTAATTAGGTAACGCAAGAGAAAATCATTTTATTGTTAGGATATATAAACGTTATATACGTAATTCAGCTTAAATAACCTTTCACAAAATAGCTCTTAGAAAAACGCTAAAGATAAAATACTTTAGAGCCCTTTGATCTCCTAATTTAAGGAGCCAGCCCCTTTTTCTTGAAATCAAATGAAAGGTCATTTAATTCTAAACACATTTTGTCAACAAGTGTTTAGAAATTTGTTACCGTTCTTGAGATATATGAGAAAGAAGGTTTTAGGGGCCGATCCCTTATCTCCTTATAGGGGCCGTTTAACGAAATTTTGAAGATTGCATATTGTTAAGAACATCATTTTGAACAACTTTTCTTCTGTACTGCATTTCAAAATATGTTTCCTTTCTGAGATATGGGTGATCAAATTTTGGAATTTGACCCCTAAAACCCCTAATTACATAACACATGATAAAATCATTACATTGCTTGGATGAATAACTGTGAGATAAACTAATTTGCTTCTATAACATTTCACAAAATATCCCTCAGTAAAGGGCTATAGATAAAAGACTTTAGAGCCCTTTGGTTCCCTAATTTGAGGGGCAGCCCCTTTTTCTTGATATCAAATAAAAGGTCACTTAATTCTAAACACATTTTGATCAACAAATGTTCAGAAATTTGTTACCGTTCTGGAGATATATGAGAAAGAAGGTTTTAGGAGCCGATCCCTTATCTCCTTTTAGGGGCCGTTAAACGAAATTTTGAAGGTTGCATATTATTAAGAACATCATTTTGAACAACTTTTCTTCTGTACTGCATTTCAAAATATTTTTCCTTTCTGAGATATGGGTGATCGAAATTTTGGACTTTTGACCCCTAAAAACCCCTAATTACATAACACATGATAAAATCATTACATTGCTTGGATAAATAACTGTGAGATAAACATATTTGCTTCTATAACAATTCACAAAATATCCCTCAGTAAAGGGCTATAGATAAAAGACTTTAGAGCCCTTTGGTTCCCTAATTTGAGGGGCAGCCCCTTTTTCTTGATATCAAATAAAAGGTCACTTAATTCTAAACACATTTTGATCAACAAATGTTTAGAAATTTGTTACCGTTCTGGAGATATATGAGAAAGAGGGTTTTAGGGGCCGATCCCTTATCTCCTTTTAGGGGCCGTTTAACGAAATTTTGAAGGTTGCATATTGTTAAGAACATCATTTTGAACAACTTTTCTTCTGTACTGCATTTCAAAATATTTTTCCTTTCTGAGATATGGGTGATCGAAATTTTGGACTTTCGGCCCCTAAATACCCTAATTACGTAATACATGATAAAATTATTACATTGCTTGGATACATATCTGTGAGATAAACATATTTGTTTCTATAACATTTCACAAAATATCTCTAAGTAAAGAAATACAGATTAAAGACTTTAGAGCCCTTTGGTCCCCTAATTTAAGGGGCCAGCCCCTTTTTCTTGAAATCAAATAAAAGGTCTTGTAAATAAAAACTTTTTTTACATTACATGTTTTAACAAAATATTTTTCAGAAAAGAGATAAACAAAGAAAACCAGAGAAAATTACGACATTTTTTTAATCTCAATTTTCGGGTCCAGGCGAGCTTTAACGCTTTTTGAGCATGACAAATATGAATGCCAAATGACACATCTACAATCTCTTGTCTACAATCCCTGAAAGTTTGAACTCCATATCTTTTACCGTTTAGGAGTAGATCCCTGGACAAGCCGACCCTCTGAAAATCGTTAAAACGTCATTATCTCAAAAACGGAAATGACGTCATCAAAATAAAAAAATGTATATTAAGTTAAGATCAATATCTAGCAGATCTGAAAGTTTCATGAAAATCGGCCAAGCCGTTTTTGAGAAATCGCGGGCACAAAATTTGTAAGAAAAAAAAAGAAAAATAATAATAATAGGGAAAAAGAAACCGTACGAAAACAATAAGGTCTTCCGTTGGAAACGGAAGACCTTAATAAGAATAATCTTACAAGCACAATAATAGTAAGGTCTTCCGTTGGAAACGGAAGACCTTAATTATTCATACACGGGAAACATTTTTTTTTATCATTCAAATAAACACATTGTTTTATAAAACATATAAGAAATAATTCAAACTGAACCCACAACATACAATTGACCTAACAAAAAATCATTACTCAAGCATATGCTATCATGATATGAAATTGTGATCACAAAATGGGACAATCAAGGCAAAAACATAATTATTATATATTTTATGGTAAAGTTAAAATTCCTACGTATTTTTATAAACGTTACTATTGAAAACAAAATATTGTACAACCTAGAGGATATGATTATTTACCTTTTTTTTTTTAAAGAAATACCATTTTTTTTTTAATAAAAGACGTAGAGAAAGCAAAAACAGTGATAACCAAGTTAAAGATCCATCAAAATCACAGACGTTTCATTCAAAATATTCTGGCAAAGGAAAGAAGTATGCTGATTTGAAAGGTAATATCAGTATAAAGTGTCTAAATAAATTGTTTTAAGATCTAGCTATAATAAAAATTCAGTACATTTTTATATTAACACTTATCTATACTGCACAAGAAAAAACCAACAGCTAATAATAAAGGTAATATAATTCAGAGTGCCCAATTAGAAGCATATTGCAGACGTTCAATTTGTGCTATACTAAAATAAAATGAGTTTAGTTTAAAAATAATTTTAGGTTGTTACGTGTATGCATCGCAACCATACATGTAGTCCAACTGCGTTATACCTTAATTATAAAAAAATGACTTACTCCAAACAGGTCATAATATATTTTACTGTGCATAAATAATCGTATTTTAGTATGTAAATTTTAATTGGCACAGTTTTATTATATGAAGGCGAACACAAGTTTTTCTGTGTTGATGTTAAGTTTAACTGATTTTTTTTTAATTCAGTGAGAAAAAACATCAATCCATTATTTTTCAAAACACTGGCAATGAAAATACTAATCTACAAAAATATGGGATGACTGTTATTTCAAATTGAGCGAAAATATACTTTCGATGATTTATGCAATGTTCGTTTGAAAAATGTCAGTTTTGTAAAAAGAGTCTTTATTTAGCAGTTGATTTGCCGGAAACTTTGCCTGTGGAATATATGAACGAAACATTAATGGCGGACGACGAAGGTTATTATAATACAGCAGAGTTCAATACGGATATTCACGTTGAAGATTTACAGCGGGTTGTATCCGAAAAAAGTGCCGGAGAAAATAACACATTTCAGTCTGAGTACAGGGTATTACTTTCATTATATTTGACCACAAAACCCCACTTTTTTAATGAACCGGAAACCAATTATTCAAAACCAGATACATAATGATTTTCATTTATTAGTTATGAGCTATTCTTGAAAACTTCTATCATTGGGACAATCTTGTATCTGTATTATCATGGTTTCTAGAACCAAAAAAAATATATCCTAGGAAAATAATTAAGAGTAATTTTTAGTAGTCGGGATAAATGTACTGTATAATTTTTTGGCAATATTACATTTTGAATCATATTCCTATAATATACAGTCGCAAAACCAAACGTTCAACATATCCTGTTATAGTTAATATCTGTCAAAAAACATAAAAGCGATAATTTTATTTTCTGCAAGTTGTACTAGATAAGGATGTTGAAGCATGTGACCAAAAGTATTATATTAAATTTACACACAGCTTTACCAAAATTTAAAAACAAACACTGGGAGTCTATATGCTTCTTTCGGCGTTACGATGCATTTAACATGAACTATCTGCACTAAAAGTGCAAAATACAGATAAATCACCTTTCCCTTCATTATTTTTTAAAGTAAAACAGCGTCACATTCAAACTTATTTTCTTAAAAATACACAAAATCAAAATAATTATTCGGAAAAAAAGTTCCAAATTCCATCACCTCATTAATATTTTGACATATCTGCACTAAAAAAACCGATACGTTGTTTCATACATTAAAGACTCAATAAAATAAATAAAGACGCAATAAAATTATTTAAGAGTATTAAGTTTTTTAAGTTTTTAAAACCATAACAGACGTGTCAGATAAGTGTTAAAAAATTAGAAAGTAAAAAGAAGCTATTTGTGTATAATCTCAGATATGATATGAAATAAGCTAATTTAAGGCAAAATTCGGGGTTAGTTATTTTTCTTGACTTTTACGAAATGCACATTTATGTCAATATAATTATAAAAGAAAAAAGTGCAACTCATTGACCCCTATTAAAAGTGAAAAAAAAAAAATTAAATTAAGCATATTTTATATCTCACATCATCTATTAATATTTAAACTATAAGAATCAACAAAATTTAGCGCTGAATTTAGTGTTTATAAAAAGCACAACGCTATACAACATAGTAGGGGTCAGCCGACACTCGTGATTTTACATAGTTAATCGAGGACGAGGATTCATTTCAAAGCCTTTGTTTACTGTCAGCCTAACCGAGTAACCAAACTTGTGAAAAATACAAAAGACGCATTATACATTTAGAAAACTCCTATGAAAATAAGAAGTTTGTACTACATTAGGCTGCTACCTAAAATATGAAAATGTATGAACATTTCAAGATTTTCCCTATGGCAATTCACAGCTATTACCTGCGTGACCCATGTTTGAACCCACATGTGGAAAAAAATATTTCAAACAGTCACGTGGGCTCTATCTAGGTAGTCTTATCATATGTGTTCACTGTAAAAAACTGACTCGTTTTAAGGTAACTCCAGTGTCTTTCGGATCCGGTTCTTTTTTTACACGGCGTGCTAAATTTCCGGTTATAATTTTGGCACACAACAAGTGTTTTAAAATAATTATGGTTTGGTCAAAAAGTGGAAAATTTGTTGAAATATAGTATCTCCATCGTTTAGAGGGATAGGAGAAAGCAAGGAAAGCAGCGAAATGTAAAAAGGTAAATGAGTGTGTAATATAATTGTACGTATTGTATGCATTCTCCTCCAACAATTACACTGAGTTTATGTAGCTTGACGACCTCATGTGTCCTCCGGGACAAGGAGAGGATAAGTAAGTACTTGTGTAATTAAAACTACATAACACTGATTGGTGTTTAATCTACATATAAATATGTTAAAAAACTGGGATAGAAATTATTTGACAGAAAGGGGAAGGGGGTACTACTGCACTCAACTATATGAGTTTTTTGGCAGTCTCGACCTTAATTTTATATGTATAATACAGTTTCATTGAGTATATCAATTTAAGTGCCTGTTAGATTGTGTCTTTTTGGTACATTTCATTTTTTTCCAAAGTTTGCAAAAAAACAACTTGTAAAATTTACATTTTCAATATGGGGGTACACATGTTCAAGAGACTATCAAGCAAAAACTAAATGGTCAATTTTGATAAACTATGTTTTTTTGTTAACACAATATGTAACTTTTAATAAATATTCTTTAAAAAATGTATGTAAACTGAATATTTTTTTAGAATGTTTCAAAAATATGCAATTTTGTGATTTTTTGGGGAAGGTCGTGGCAAGAAAAAATGTAATAATTTTTATATTTTCTGTAGAAAATCAATAAAATTTTTATGATTTAATGATAACCAATTGATTTGCTTTAATTATAACATAACATGATGTATTTTGGTGCATAATTTAATAAATTATGAGATCATGCATCATGGTGTTTAATTTTGGCTGTTAAGTTTTTGGACCTTGTGAGCTGAAGCTCACTGTAGGAAACCAAACGTGCAAAAGTATAAATATTTTGGTCTCTATAGTAAGTTTATAAGTTGTTTTAACTATTAAAATTAAAAAATGTTTGGTTTGACACGAATTTCTAAAACACTGGAGTTACCTTAAATCACTTTTCATCGACTCTGTGTGGTCAGGATGGTTTGTTTGATCACTAGTGTAATATGCATCTTCAAAGCTTTACTCGAATTTTTCCGAAAGTAAAACATGCCTAAAGTATTACTGAGCAAATGCTGCAATCGATCCGTTATCAAAATAATGTTGATTTGTATGTCTCCTCCCTGTGATTTAAATAAACACAACTTAGTAGGTTCGTTATGATTTTACCGGATTTACATTTTCTATAGGCGTTTCAAAATCCGCAATTGTTTCAACTGTATGCTAAAGGTTAATTTAAGTGTGCATAAGAATCAGAAGTTTTCAGCATTGATTAAATATTACGGGAAAAAAACCAATTTGTTCGTATTTGTTTACATAAAAAACGGGACAGAAAAAAGCGCCCATTCGTTGTAACTTAAGTTTTTTTAAAATATAAATAAATTAGTAGACATAATATATGATGCAGAATATTCATATTAATGTTTACCCCATAGCGTAGAAACGAACTTATTTAATAAGACATCTACAATCTACTTGTAACGCCAAACCAATGGTTTAAAAACAATTTGTTAAGTAAAATTTTAAAACATTGAATTGGTTCACTGGATATTTTGCAGAGACTTCCAGTTGGAAATACTTCAATATGTAAGGAAGGAAGGAAACAAGAAAACATGGCAAAAAACAGATTCAAAACGACCTTCCCATGTACTATATTTTTCTTCCTAAATTAATGTTGAACTAATATGTCAAATAAAGTTTTCTTTCACAAAAGCGGAGTTGTAAAATGTCTATGAGTTAATGTTTATATTATGTAGATGACCACTCAAGAATTATTCTTAAAGAAACTTGGAATGAAGGAGAGAATGATTATATCAACGCTAACTTCATTAAGGTGGTACATTTATATATTTCGTCATTGATAGTTTTGTAAATTACTTGTTTTCAAATAGAAAATGCATAAAATCATTTTTCGTGTTTACTTTTCATTTAGGACTTTAATGGCCAAAGAACGTACATAGCTGCCCAAGGTAATTTTTTGGTCATTTTTTTTTCATTAAGTATAACTTGCAATTAATGACTGGTTTGCTCATTAATACGATATAACATGATGCATTGGAGACTTTCAAATGTGTTCTTATAATGGGCATGAAAATAAGACAACATATTTGTTTGTCTAATAAAAAATGTAGGTCCTAAGAACAACACCCTGGCGGACTTCTGGAGAATGATTTGGCAGGAGAATGTCAGGTTCATCGTCATGCTAACCAACATCATCGAAAACGGGAAGGTATAAGCATTAATATTAGAACTGTTTACTACCTAAAAAATGTGTCACGTTTCTTTTCTTTATTTATCTATTATTTTAAAAATATTTTAAGGAAGCTTTTATTATTGAAATACGAAATCGGAAAAAAATTGTTTCTTTTTAACTTTAGAACAAATGTACGCAGTATTGGCCTGTGAAAGATAACATACTAGAAGTTGGTCCATGTAAAATGCAGCTACTGAAAGAAAATGTGTACGCATTTCATACTTATAGGAAATTTACTGCCCATAACAGAAAAGTAAGATAATAAGTAGGTTTTCTTTTTAGAACTGTTGGTGGTATTCAATTTGTTATTGTTATTTTCTCTTTGGTAATATAGTTTACAGAAACAAAGCACTGGCTTGGAAACTAATTTATAATATGATTTGAATGACTGGCACATTTTGCCATGATAATAACACATTTTATGAGAATTAAATACTAGCATTTAATTCGAAATTCACGCTGCATCGTTTACAGTCATCTGCAAAAAGAACGATAACCCAATTTCACTACACTGCTTGGCCAGATCACGGAACTCCAGAAGAATTAGGATTGGTTCAGTTTCATAAAGCAGTCACTAAAAGCTATCAACCAGGGGGACTGATGTTAGTTCATTGTAGGTATGTACTAATACTGATTTGTATCAATGATATTTAATATAGGAGTACAATACTTAAGAAAATACCTTTGACAAAATGATTATATTTAAGTAAATTAAGGTAGTGTAATAAAAGAAAACCTTGGACTTATATTACAACACAAAATATAAAGGAACGTAATTAAAACGAAAATGTTTTTTCCCTAAGATTTATTGATTTTCTTTCCTCCATTTTTGAGCGCTGGTGTCGGACGATCCGGAACATTCATTGGTCTAGATTCATTGCTAAAGCAAGGAAGAGAAACAGGGAGAATCAATGTGTTTGAGTTTGTAAAACAAATGAGAGAGGACAGAATGACCATGGTGCAAACACCGGTAAAAAATAATTTAAAAGAAGCTACACAGACTCTAAATAATCTGCATTCAAGTGCGATTTGCTGCGATGTGGTTCTCTGAATATTCATATAAATGAAAACTCGTTAATTTATGAAAAATAATTTTACGTACAAAAAGTCCGTATTCATCTGATATTAAGATAAAAGATACAACAATAAATTCTTACTTTTGATGTTTTTTTTTGTTATTGTTTGAAGTATAAGTACGCTAATACTTGTTAATTTTAAAAATGATAAGTTTTGTTAAGAATTAAAGACTATCGAATAGCAACAACGTTGAAAAACACAGTTTCAAAAATATTTTTTTAAATGATACTCTAAACTAGTATATCTGCAAATAAAGATAAAAAGAAGTGTGTAGTTCTTTATAATTTGCAATTCATAACACTTAATCACTGCATTCCTAAAAATCATGATGTGCATTATAATAAAAGTAAAACCAAAATTTATAAAACATTTCTTTAATGAAAAGGGAATATCAATTGTTTTGGTAGTCGTGGGTTTGCTTTTAATAGTTACCTTTAACATTATACCAGAGTTACATCCGAAGATACATATTTTTGTTTAAAATTGCAATACATTTTAATATATCTTATTAGCAAACTTAAAATATTTTTTGTTGTTCCTCTTTCTTAGGACCAATACATCTTTCTTCACAAAGCATTGCTGTTTGGACTCCAAGACAAGGATACGGTTGTATGTGAGAATGACATACCGACCAAACTCCAGGCATTGTTACAGGACTCGTCACCATTAAACCAGAGTGCTCTCTATAAAGAATACAAGGTATATAAGGTTTGATTATTTTAAGATAATGTTAAATAAATAAATAAAATGTATTATTGTATTAGATTCTAAATCATGACAAATGTAAAGTAACATGATGAAATTAATTATTTCACAAATTATAAAATCAAAATAAAAGGAGATATTCCTGTTTCATTTTTAAATGACACGCAAGTTCGATACATATTTTTTCAAAATTACTAATGGTTTGCATTTAAAAATTTCCACGTTTATAGCATATTATGGAAAGCCGTTCATAAAATATATAAAAGCATAAACTATCATATTTTAGTTCCTACAAACTGTGAAACCTGTTTTTGAAGACCACGATAAAGAAGACGGATTGAAGCTAGAAAATAAAGACAAAAACTCAAACATGAATGTCATACCTGGTTCGTTTTTTTCATTAATTATTATCTAATTTATAATTTAGTACTACGGTATGTTGAGTATATTTTATCAAATTAGAAATTTGTTTGTCGTGTAATTTGCTCACTCTGATTCTATTGATTTTATTAAAACTGAAATCATTGAATTATTGAAGGTTAACTTTATATTTTTAAGTGCATAACAATTACATGTACATATAGATTTTTTTCATTTTTACAATTCTATTACTTATGGAATTTCGTACTTTATATATGGTTATGGTCACGTGGCATAATTCATTCTTTTATTTCAATGTTAGTTTCCAAGTATCGTCCTTACTTGACGTCGTATGTAAAAGGAAGAAACGCTTACATTAACGCAGTCTGTGTACCGGTAAGTAAAATCGTTTAAGACATCTGCTATTCTATTAATAATATGTCTTATGTATAAAAATTCATTAGCATTCCGGTATTTAATGAAAAATATTATTTTAAATTCATCCTCAATAAGTACGTTACAGTTTCGTTTTATTATATGACAGTGCAATGATGTTAATCAATATCAATTTATTCTTTATTTAGTCTTTCTCGAACCTCGGTGCGTTTATTCTCACACAAGCCCCTCTTCCAGACACTAAGGTTGATTTGTGGACACTGTGTGTGGACCATGATGTTAAGGCAATTGTTATTTTATCTGAAGACAACGAGGTACATTCATTAATTGACAGTCGTTTACATGTTTTTTTTAAATCAACAGTCGTTAACATGTTTTTGTTAAGCACAGTTGATGGTGTTTTTAGTCATGAGCATATGGATAGCAGCGTTACAAATAAAATCACAATTTAGATATTGATTTTTTTTTTTTAGGAAATACAATGGATTCCGAAAAAAGGTTGTTCGTGCATATGTGCTCCATATACTTTAACTTCCGGTGATACAGGAAGTAGTATCAGTGGAGTTACACAGGATATACTAACGATTCTCAATAACGTGAGTTTGTGGTTTAAATTTTGTACGATAATGACAAAATTGTATTCATGTTCATTAAGATATAAAACAGAACTTGTTACATTGTTGTAGAATAACTATAATACACTTAAATAATCTGAACCATACTACACTCTTAAGTCAATCAGTAAGTCGCTTTGATTGTACATTTATTAACTCAATTAAAAAATGTTATAAAATCATGTTTAATGTAAAACAGATTACAAAGCAGGACGTTGATGTATTCCATATACCTTTTAAAAATGATAGTGCCATGCTAAAAGGTGTAGAACTGCTGCTTGAAAAAGGAAAAGAAAGCGAGTTTACCTCAGTCGTCATCAGCAAGTAAGTTTGAGTAAAAACTTGTAGTTTACAGAAAATTGTTTGAAACCAAACAAAAGGAATCAACAATAACTTTAAAAGTTTGATTTTTAAGTGGTTTTTGTTTTGTTTAAGGAATTAAAAATCTGTTATATTCACGCAAAGCTATAAAGTTGTTAACAAGCTATTACTTTCTTGGACGGAGTTTTTATCTTTTAAAAAGATATACAGAGTATAGAAATACTAATATTTACGTTTTTTTGTTTGCATGACTTGTTGATGTATTGATCATCAACAAATTCTGTTACGACCAAAAACTATCATTCTTTTATTACAAAACATCCAAGCAATGACTATAAATTATATATTTCTAACATGACGATTTTTCAAATACCAATTTTGTGAAAAGTTTCTTTTTCCACATATCAGATGATTGCTGTTCAGCAGACACGTTCTTATTGCAGATCATTTATGGTGATCGCCCTTTACATTTTCAGTTTATATGTTACAAGGACGGTCCCGGTAAAGTTGGTATATTCTATGTTCTAGATAACGCCCTTTAATATTCAAGTATAAATCTAATAGAGACAGTGCCGGTCCAGCTGATACATTTTGTGTTTTACATAATGCCCTCTAACATATGTAACAGGGACGGTGCCGGTCCGGCTGGTATATTCTGCGTTTTACATAACGCCCTCCAACAATTACGTATGGATGGAGAAGTGGACATATTGACCACAGTCAGACTGATCCACACAAGACGGCCGGAAGTCATCACTAATCTGGTAAATAAATGGAGATAAGCTGAAATGTTAAAAACATTCAATATATATATATATATATATATATATATATATATATATATATATATAAACATATATATATATATGGTTGGTTAATAAACAAAAACGATACCTTTAGTGACATTTGTTTTTCTCTGTAGGAGGAATACAGGAGATGTCATGAACTGTTATCGCTGTCTGCATCAGAAGATGGAATCTATGCCAATATGTGACAAATACCGTATAATATCTAACCAATTGTAGAACAATACAAATTACATTATTAACATAAAGAAGACATTTAATGTGCAATAATATTCATCCGTGTGAAATATAACAATTTGTAATCAGCATATATTTAACAACGAATTTGTCTAAGGATACATGTTATAACGTACCATATATAAGTTATATACTTTTTTTTCAAATTCACCACTATTTTTTTCATGCTGCTTATATACTTAAGCTTGATTGAATCAGTAGATGGCAGTTTACATGTACACAAGCTTAATGAATGTTATTTTTGTGACAAATATTGTATGTTTTTTAAACTGCTCAATTATAAAATATCCAGTGCAAAATGTTAGTTTTGTCATTATCGCAGAGGCTTATCATAGTTCTGTTGCACTTATTGCAAAAAAGTTATTTTTCATGCCAATCATTTCATAGATAATAAAGATTGCTTTTTTTACTTCAGGCTTTATGTTCATTTGACATTTAATAACCAATGATGCTAAGTGAGATTTTCTTTTGATAATTGTAAAATAAAAAAGGGCATTTTATACGTCGTTTCTGATTTATATGAAAAAATAAATCTTGTCAGCAAATACAATCTTCCACTGGGTCGCATGCTGACTGACGTTTTTCATACTAATTGTTAGACCATAATTATTCACCCTATTGTCTACGGACTTTTCCGTCTTTTCCCGATTACGACAAAGAGCACACGGCGGGTGTGACCGGTCAGCAGAGGATGTTCACTCCTCCTAGGCACCTGATCCTACCTCCATCTTTTTGGAGGTCCGTTTTGCTCTGCTTTGATTTTGTATTTCGTTTTATGGATTTTTGAGATGGTTGAAGGATTGTTATTGTCATTTTTTTCATCGTATGATTTTGAAATCGTCTTTTTGATTGATTACATGTTAAAACACATGGATTGCTTAAAACCTTAGCATTTGAAACCTTTGAAATGGAAATTTAATTCACTCCTATATTTATTAACTCTCCAACTCACTTTTTCTTGCTTATATTATGTTAATTGTTCTTCCCCTGAAAAATGTGCAATAGCAACATATTCTTCAAAACATTTAAAGGTGCGTTTAATTTAGTTTTAATTTGATTTAATCAAGTTAGTTGATTAAAACGCACAATGGAAAAAATACTAATTGTGTGTAATCTAAGATTTTAAGGTGTATTGCAAATGTTATTGAGCCTGACGACACTGAGGTATAATAAAAAAAAAAATGTTAAGATGACAAATTAATAACGTTGTTTCTTGTTAATAGACAATAAAAATCATTTTTTCATTGTTAACACTGATGACTATGATATTCTGCTATAATATGTCATATAATACAATATCATATTATACAATATCATATTATAATATACAATAGTATTATTACACAATATTGTGTAAGCATGCAATGTCAATGATCGCAAGGATTTTTAAAAACGGGGTATTTTTGTAGAAACCTATGGAAACGATGTTACGTTGTTACTTTCTTGGATTTACAATCATTTATCTACTGTTGGATGCAGTGCCGCTGTGGTCTTTAAAAAGAAGCAGACGTTATGCACTCTGTATGAACGACACACGTGTTCGATGTGCATGTGAAGTAAATCAACATTATCTGTGCTAAATAATACCAGTAGCTTGGAAATTCTTTCAAAGAACAGATTATATTTTGTATTTTATTGATTGTTGTTTCCTTCTTTTTTGTTACAAACATTTTACTACAATGTGTAGTTCATGCATTTAGAAGTCCGTGCAACCTGAATGTATCGATCGGAAAGCAACCGACCGTAACTTTCTTGACCTGTATATATACCCCAGTGGCAGTAGAGGAGCGATCGAAACTAATATGGCTACCAAATGCTTTAAATTTTATGAATTCATGTCACCTTTAAATGGATATTCATTTTAAGAAAGATTTGGGGAAATGAAACTGGTTAGTATGAGATCTCTCACATGCATGCAATTCGATAATATGGTCTTTAAAGTTTATATCCAAGTAAATTTCTTATCATTGTTACTTTTTTCCTAAATTAATTCAAGAATTAAATGAGTTTTTATTAAAAAGAACAATAAAATCAATGCAATATATTTTAATACTAATTTTTATTTTTACAGTACATCAGAAATGGATAAAGAGACCAGATTAGAAACATGTTGTACAATGCTACTTAAATATAACACAACATGAAAATTTCTTCATTTTTCCTAAAATATTTAATATCTATCCATAAGGAGGAATGGATCTTATAAAGTAATTAAAAATCTCAACACAAATTCTTCTGTTCTCAAGGTTTGTTTAGTTATTTGATTTTACGTATCATTTACCACAAAAGTACCTAGAATGTATCAGAAACAATAAATATTTTAACGCATGGATTGCTACACGATACCCTAAATATATCGTTCAGTAAGGTACATGTATTGTAATATGTGACATTTCCATTGCAACGTACACCTAGCTGTCATTATGTGATACTGTAAAAGTGGTTATTTATGCGTGCGGGAAATTAACGAGTAGTTACGCGGTAAGCTGAAAACCGCGTAAATTACCCCTGCGCGTATGATAAAACATTAAACACTTTAGAGTGGTAAATCGCGCACCCGCGTATTTAATACCCACGCATATTGTTTGACCATAGAAAACGCGTACTTTACCACCAGCGTAAATAACCACTTTTACAGTATTTCCATTGCAACATACTTCTAGCTGTCATGTGGTTAAATGTCCTATTCGGTAGTCTATATGCTATGTTCACATTGATGTTTCAATAGAAAATTGCATGTCACCTTCTCTTGGAATGTTGTTAGATGTAAAATGGTGACGTACATGAAACAGTAAAAAGAGATTTACACAAAGTATGGTACATTGTTACATATATCAGTCAATTGCAATATTGTAGTATATTATTTATCACATCCAACTATAAATAAGCATGTTCATAAAAAAAATAAAAGATGATTCACCAGTAGAGAAATTTCATATTCTTGTCCGATCTAAAACTTGCATCCTAACGTAAAATGTTGCTTTATGTTCAATGGTGATGTACATGCCGGAGTCACATGGAAAGTTATTACACAACGTATGACACATTTATCATTCATATGGACTGTTGTTACATGTAACTATTATTACAGTACATTGTAAGCTTAAACATGTTCATAACAAGAAGATGTCTTCCAGAAGAGAACTTTCATAGTTTTGTTTGATCTGAAACATATATTCATTTAAATGTTGATACATGTTCAATGGTGACTAACACGTATGATACAGTCACATTGAAAGATATTACACAAAGTATGACACATGTATCAGCCATATGGACTAATGGAGTCTACCAGTAACCACATGTAACTGTAAATGCATTGTACATAAATACACGTTTATCACAACATCACAAGAAGAAAATGTCCTCAAGAAGAGAACTTTCTTCCGCCGTCTCCTCTGCTAGTTCCTCATCAAACTGGTCCTTGTGCGGGAGAATTCCGAACACATTCCCCGTTGGGTGCCCCCTTCCAGCACTTGAGAGAATTTTTGCTGTTCCCCCCACAGTTGCTGGCCTTGATCTGACCGGAGTGCCGTCCCTTTGTGCCGGAGATCTGAGAGAGGTGGGACGTGACGTGGGTTCTTCCTCCAGGGAGTTGACTATTTCCACCACAGACAGGGTCTTCTCTCTGCAGATGAAAACAAGCATTATAAAAAATATGTTTAAAGCTGACATGAATTCATAAATACGCATTATTTCCCTTATACATGTATCTCCGACTACCGCCATATTAGTTGTCGATTTCTATTGTTCTGCTCATCGCTACACACCCCCTATATAAGGCTGATATCACTATTCATGCTTCACCGCATTCAGGTATTTCATTCACCTAAACACGTTACATTGGATAAAAAGACTTGTAGAAACGCGTTTTGAACAAAAATAATATGACAACGACTGCACTGGTAGGGAATATCCAATGAACGACGAAACAAAACAGACTGAAATCAAGGCACACACATCTCAAAATTCCTCAATAGTTGTAGAACGTTTTCCTGTGTCTGTTATAACATCGCACATGCGCATACCACACACTGTGGCAGCTCGTGCAATGACCGCATGGATTTTAGAAACGGATTGTTCTTGTAGAAACCGATGGATACGATGTTAATAGAAAATTTTATAGAAAAAATGCTGGCTTTGGGATTTGCGACATTGTGACGTCACAAAAGCAAAATCAACGCCTATACATTTTGAACCAAATATTTTGCTATTATACTCTTTAAAAGAATTAGTTTTTGATCTATTATAATAGTAAAACAATTATAGCCTTTTGATGTCAGTCAATACATGGTTTTATAGACCTGATGAGCATATAAACCTCAGACTTCGTCCTTGGTCAATATTGTCTCATAAGGTCTATAAAACCAGGTATTGACCATGTCAAAACGCTATAATTGTAAAACATTTCAGTGTTTGGAAATCAGTTAAAAAGTACAAAACAAGACAAATTCTGATTTCCCATACCCTGGTGTGGACGGCAGTCTCTGAGGTGGTGACTTTGGCGCCCTCTGGCGGTTAACTTGTAAGGGGAGGTTATTCTGTCGAGGTAATTCCATGAGTTCAGGATCTGGCAGTGGTGATCTAAAAGGAACATTGTTGAAATGTTATATCTGCCAAATTTGATTAGTCAGTCACAATACATTACCCAGATAATCCATCCCTTTCCTAGGCATTCTAACTAGATACTTTGGTTTGTGTGATCTTCCATCCAATTCAACCATAGCAAAATCAGCCATGGGAGAACTGTACTTTCATTAATTTTCGTGAACAAACATTTTTATTGATGAGGGGAAAATCACAGCAAAGATATGCAAATTTGTGGCTAAATTGTCATATCAATACATTTATATTATCATAACAGTAACTTGATCTAAATGATTGAATCATGTCAAGTTGTCAGGCGCAGATCATCGAATCAAAAAAGATGTGAAGTGCCAAGTTTGATCTGATAATCTGTGCCTGGCAATGAGATGTGATCCAACTCTTTGGATCAAGTAACTATTATAATGATAAATTTATTATGTGTCCTTTCATTAAAAAGATAAAAATATTAACAAAACTATGATTTTGAACATTTACTTAATATTGAACAATGCCAATTCTGAACAAACTCTTTTAAAGACCTGCTAAAAGGCAAACATTGTTTATCAGAGAGATGTGATATAAATTTGGAAAACCACAGTGTAGTAAATCTAATCACACACTGAAAATCACCAATAAAAGAAAACTGATAGATATTTTCGCAGGCACCTGACGTTATACCGTATATTTGGTAATTTTCGCAATGATCTAATTTTCGCTTTTTTTGTGATCTCTTTTAAAATCACAAATAATTAATACACAGAAATTATATCCTTTATCATTTTCTATAAAAAACTTTTTAAATTGCAAAAAATGACTGACACAAAGAACAAGGTACACTTAGTATATAATTTTGGCCTATGAAAATCATAAAAAATGAAGCAGCAGCTAATCTGTCATTACCCCTCGAAGTTAATTTTGGACAACCCCCGTACTTGAAACATGCATGGGAAATGGCGCCAAAACGTCACATATCCGAATTGTAAATTCCAAACTTAACCCGGATTTCACTTTTTGGCAAAAAACTACGATTTTGTACACACGTGTGTAAGTATTTTGATATGAGCACAGCGATAGATAATATTTGTATATGTCAAAGGTATTGCAATGACTAGTCGAAAAAAACATATTTCGTAAATCGCGTTCGTTGTGCTCATAGTGAAATTTAAACATTTGTCATTTCCGGAACAAGTCCTATAGCTTACATTTTTAATGAAAAATCGCCAAATTATGTACCAAGGGATCAACAATCGCTGCCTTTCATCCAAAATGGAAGAAATGTAACAATAATCCAAATTTTAAAAATATATTTGATTAAATAAATGCAAACTCGTAATCATTGTAATCCGGAATTTTTAATTTCGTTCGGCGGTTTCTGGGGAAACAAGTTCGACAATAAATGATTGATTGAATGATGGTGATTGACGGAACTGTGAATATTGTCGATAGACACGTTCAACACAACTGGTGTACCACTGTGTAGTTGTATTAGGTAAGAAATGATAGGCGATTTTTTGGAAAACAATGATAGCAACAAAATGCATGTTAATCCGAGATTCCTCCGACTCGAAACCCTGATCGCCGCTAATGTTTTGATGTGTGTTGTGGGGATGGGGATAAAAATAAACGAACATTTTGCTACTGTTTAAAGATATGTCTGTTTACATGTCTCTTTCACGTAATATCTGTATTGGAAAATATAAAAATATTTTTCTGTAGGCCTAGTGTCCAGATGCTATTTTTGATGTGCATTTATGAATATATTCCTGCAAAACTATCACGCGTAAACATGTTGAAAGCACGTATTAAGGCATATAATATGTGGCATGTTTCTGCTAGGTATAAGGGAAACTGCCCAACCACATATGCAGTAGCCAAATCAAGATAATACACAGAGTTTGCACTTTGACATTTAATCTACATATGCGTACTATCAATATATATTTATCGCATGATTGTGAGGGAGATATAAAGATTTATTCACATAGGGAAAATCATGTTTCCCGAGGGCAGCGCCCAAGGGAAAGATGATTTTTTCTGGGGGGAATTAATCTTTTATTATATCTCCCGAACGTTCATGCAATTAATTGTTTATTATACCGAGTGACAAGTGATACTTTTTATACATTGGGTTCTAATCGGTTTTTAGCTATTGTAAAGTAATAACATAGTGAATGTTATCTGGTTTCTTTATGTTGGTTTTCTGATATAAAAGGGATTTGAAGCGATTTTTTTGTAGAATTAATCATTTGATTTCATCTATGCTCATCCTCGGGCTTTTTCCTATGAATGGAATGAAAAAAAAAACACGTTGCTTTTGAAGAGGGGGATATATGATAAATATGGAGATGACAGGGAAATATGAAGTTTTATTGCTTTGACATGAGATTGTCTAGAACCAATTGTATAACGCATTAGATGAAATTATTTAAATGAGGTATAATAATACAATATGTGGGTGTCAATAAAATATATAGCGAAAAAATAGTTATCTTCACTTTTGCCACACATAATCTTTAATTACAATATTGTCACATTTTAACTGAAAATGTAAATGCTAATTAATATGAACAAATGTTTGAAGCCATATAAGTAATTGTACATTTTTCGACCTTCTACAGAAATCAGATGTTCCTGTGACTTTGCCTTAAAGTGTTCAGAGGTTGGAGTTTATTTCCATGGTGATGATGACGAAACAGCAGACAGAGGTACGATTAAATATAATTATATATTTTTTAAATTATTGTTTAATTCATGCAATCCTTGCAAGATTTGATTTGGATGTTTGGATTGAATCCTTATTTAATTTCTTTATAATTCAACATTTATTTTTATTTTAAATATTCAGGTTCCTCCGCACACCTTGATAAATGTTATCAAAGCAACACAAACTAATGTATAATGTAAAGATAGAATTCATTCTAATATGCATACAACTTAATATTGAAAGACATAAAAATCTAGTTTTTCGAAAAATATGAAATTTTAAAACTTTGCACAAGTCAATGAAAATAACAGTTCCTGCTGGACTAGAACGCAATACCTGAAGGTCCTGAGGATCAGCAGTCGGATTACTAATCTTTGGAACTACGAAGTAATACACTTGAATCGATCGATATTTTAGCTTGAATAATATTTTGAATTTGCATGTTGTAATGCACTTCTAAAAAAGTACAGGTCACGGGGTGGAGGAACCTTAAAGATATTAAATTGAATTTCTTTACACAACTTCTACAGAAAGTCTGTTCATCATTGCAAATATTAAGTATACATATGTCATAAGTAGCATTATTATACTTGTACAGTGATGTAACAGCTTGTGATTAATGACTTTTTAATATATTTTTAGAATGCGTAAGTTCTACCCCTGCTTGCTGTGCTTCAAAACAACATCACAACAGGACAGATACAGGATATAGAAGGAGCATGCAGACTTCATCAAGAGAAGACTCCGTATGGATGTTTCTGCTTGCTATGTAGGAAGAGTCGTCACATGTGTGAAACAAAATCCACAAGGGATTATTTGCAACAGTCCTGAGCCAAACAAAATACATGTACAAAAATCATTATCAATGCAGAGTATGAAGAGTCCTCCTTTAGTAACACTGTCTATTCCAAGTACCTCTACAAGTCATGCTAACTGTAATCTGTAAAAAACCAGGATCAAAGCTGGTTGTCGAGTCAGTGAATGGCAGGCTCAATTGACATGGAGTTATTTGAGTAGGACCATCCCCAATACACATATACCACATATTGGAGACTATGTCCGTGTAGTAAGTGCAATCTGCAACAAGTTTAGACCAGACTTGAGCACTGGAATTGAGGAGAAAGATGTTGCCATGGCTGCGAAAATGCGATTTCTTGCAAATGGGGTGAATGAGTTAAAGGATATGAGTATAAAGGAAAGTGACTCATCAATCAATAAATGCATAATAATTTTAAAAAAAATGTCTAACATTAATCTCTCTATATGAAATTTCTAGTGCAGGCATTGTGAAATGAAACGATCAGCCTTTCTGTTCTTTTTATGATTGATCTACAGTGTATTGGTCTGTTATTAAAAGTTTATTTTATTAAACCATTTTTTTAAGTTCGAATTATGTACAGTGAAAAGGCAACTCCAGATTATTATAATAAATGTACACAACATGTTTGATAGGTGAATTTTCAATTTTTTAAATTGTTGTTCCGAGTTCATGCCTAAATGCAAGTATATTGTTAATTGATTTATTTCTACAATTTTTTTGATTGCAATTTACGATAATATGCAAATCATTTTATGACAGAGCTGCAATAGTAAATGATTTATTGTATGAACATTGACAACATGTATATGAGACCATATATGAGTAAAATAAAATACATATATTTTAAAATTAAATATTTTCAAAACAATTCATATCAATATTACCTATTGTGTGCATTATACCACTGTATTTGAGATCAAATTGTAAAAATGAACAAGGTATTATATACTTTTTAAAAAATATTTTAATTAAACCTCCATGGAGTCCAGAACAATAATTTATTTTGTTTTATTGTGGTTAAAATCATTAATTGAAACCAATATTTCACAGCAACTTTCATTGAATATTATTGACAAATGTTAAGAAATAGGAAATTTTGTATTTAAGTGCATAAAGGTCAAATATGATGTGTTATACATTACAGGTTAAGATACTATCAAGCTGATATACTAGTATTTTTCTTTTTAATTTAACAATAAATATATATAAGGTCTTTGATACAAATACAGAACTGTTCATGGGATACTTTTATCAATGCAAACATAAGCCAACTCATCAAATAGAGTACATTGATATGTCCTAAATTCTCTTGTAAAATGCGCCATGGATTTGATGAGGACTTAGCAGACATTAGCAACTAAGGAAATTGGCAATATTTGCAAACAAATGATATTTAATA
>WFKH01011926.1:3634926-3649172 GCA_016163765.1 Magallana hongkongensis | reverse complement strand
ATTAAACAAAACAATTATTTCGAGTTTTTAAAAGTCAAAGTAATCATCTACAACTCTTGAATACGGTCCCTTTTTACCCCCCCCCCAACACACACACACACTTTGGACTGTGAATAGTTAACTCCTCGGGTAGCCAAATGAAAAAATGTACAGTTATATATTGTAATAAAAACTGCACGATTGTGTAATGTGCGCCCAGGTATCAATTTATAAAAGAGGTTTTAATTTAATTTATTTCGTTGAATATTTGAGAAGCTAATTTTATTGACATTTAGGGCATTAACGTTAAATTTTATAACGTCATAATTTTGCATGTCATCTTTCTTTCCGTGTATCTCAAAAACAATTAGTGATACAAAGATAATATAACTATATATAGAAAGCCCATGTCCTAGAGAGTACTTGGACCAAAATTTGCTAACCTCTGAAGATAGGCCAAATATGACCCTAAGTGTACCTTGTTCTTAAAAATGTTACAGATTTCCCCCATTTTCGCAAATTTTGTGACACACGAAAAAAACGGATAAACGGTATATTTTTTCATAAAAAAAACAAATACCCTAAACCTAATCATACACAAGGTACCAATCGAAGCCATCTTGGATTCATTTCAAACTTTCACCTAGCAGGTGAAATTTTTGCTTAAAACTCATCGGTAAAATTATTTTGCGATCCTCTCCGCCTCCCGATCAGTGATTTAATATCTAAGCTTACAAGTGTCATAATTTGGATAATCCCTTCCAAATATATATAGCACTGATACAAATACATGTATTTAAAAGGCATCAATTTTGAATTCGATCAACGTTAAAATTAAGAAAAGAGATACTATAAACTGTCAATTATAACTTTTATTACACAAAGTGTATAATATAGACATGTTTATAATTGCATATATTTTGAAATATTGAAACAAACAATCGGTGCAGGCAAATTTCATTTACATATAGGTGACATTTTCCGTCTATCCTTTGGCTAAAGTGTTTAAACACTTGTGTTGGAAGACAAAGAGGATCGCAAAATAATTTCACCGATGAGTTTTAAGCAAAATTTTCACCTGACAGTTTGAAATTAATCCAAGATGGCAGCGATGGGTACCTTGAAAATTGGTACTCAACAAATATTGATGGAACCACAGTATTGCTACACATATGAGTAAAAAATGTTCATCATATATACATACCGTAGACTTCTGCGGGAGTAGCTGGTGGCCGCATCTATTTTCCTGGTAGGAGTGTTCAGGATACCATCTTCCACCACCTCCTCAATGGAACGGTCCAGCCTCCTGGAATAACTTGTGGCTGCATCCATTCTCCTTGTAGGGGTGTTCAGGATACCATCTTCCACAACCTCCTCTATGGAACGATCCAACCTTTTAGAATAACTGGTTGCAGCATCAATTAGCCGTGGAGTAGATGGGGTGGATTCCACTTGTTCAGACTCCAGTCTGATTGGTGAGGTACCTCTGGTGTACTTATCTTGTATTTTGGTTTCTGCCCTTGTGTCTGCTTTGGGAGCATTTCTTGTAGCACCTGTAACAATGAAATACAATTTTTACTTTTGGTCATGTGTCTGGTTAACATCAAAACATAAATTTTCCCTTTTTGTGATTAGAATATTAAGATATTCTGCATGTTATATGAATTGGTAATTAATTCAATTTTTTGCCTCATTTCAACCAGACAAATTCCCCATCGCTCATTTTCCCATCCAACAAAACATAATTTTCTCTATCACTGTTCAGTGTGAACAAATGGGCACACACTGTATTTCTCAAAGATATTTTTTGGTTTCAGTGGTATCATCTCAAAAACAAAACTTCATCACGAAAAATGTGCTTATCATTATTCCAGTTTAATTGTTTAAGAAATCACAACAGATAAAATTTTGACTAAATTTGCGAAAATCTTCACTCAATAAAAAAGGTTTTGAGTACAATTTTATTTCATTCTTTCATATTTTAGTTCAGAAATTATTAAAATTAATTAGAGTTGTTGCAAGTACATGTATTGAAGGGATAATTTTTTTTTTTTTTTTTTTTTAGAATACCTGGTACTAGTATTCTTTTTTTACACAAAAAACACGCAATATTTTTACTACAAGACACAAGGTAAATTACTGTACTTCAAAGTCTCTTCCCTTTACAGTTCCTGAATTGTGCTACTTTCCCACTTGAACGATGAGCGCACCCTCTGAGCGAACAGTGAGCACACGCTGAACGGAATTTGGTGAAAGCTAATGAACGGTGAACGATGAGCGAACGCAGAGCTCAAACCGTGCGCAAAGCAAACGGTGAACGCACGGTGAACGATATGTGTACGCTTTTTGAACGCAAGATGAACGATTTATTCGGAGTGTCTTTAGAGGTATCCTTACACTGTATTTCGTCAGTAATCAGGATAAAATAACAAATAAACTACATGTACAGTGCTGTTATCGTGAAAATAGACAAACTTATCCAGACCAATATCTTGTATAATGCATCCTATCCTTCAAATAATCTCTATCGTATCCTATCCTATACCATCTATATTTACATTGTATAGGAATAATAGATAATTTAAACAAAATTTGAGACATTAAAAATTTTATCAATGAATATCGAAGAGTGTAATAATGAAAATGTTTGACTAATTTATGCATAAAACCGAAAATCTTTAGAACAAGGTAACTTAATTACCTGTGCATCGGAAATATTAAATTGTACGCGGAGTGTACACAATTAAGTAAACAA
Source organism: Magallana hongkongensis (assembly GCA_016163765.1). NCBI lineage: Eukaryota > Metazoa > Mollusca > Bivalvia > Ostreida > Ostreidae > Magallana > Magallana hongkongensis. The sequence goes on along the minus strand of WFKH01011926.1, from coordinate 3,646,438 downwards.
ACAGGAAAGCGATTACTTTTTTGTTTTCATATTTATAAGTATTATAACAAATTCACCAGATAAAGAACTTTTATATATTGTTTAAACAAACATTAACATCTCTTTTACCTTATCATTTAATAATCAAATGAGTTTATCGGTAATCAGCTGATTTGTTTGGCTAGAAATGTAAACATTATTTGGCAAATTAAAATTACTTAGAAAAAACATCGCATTTATTGATAAATCATTTGGATTTGGATTTGGATTTATTGATAATCTATAAATTTACACGCATTTATAGTTAGCTTTCATTTCTTAATTTGATCTGATCAGTTTATCGTCAGGCATGGATACATTTGTGATCGGACATCAAAGTAATTATGTGAATCGTGAAACGCCCATTTCCTATTTATAATTTTGTCTATTTATATATGTGTTGAATCGTTCGTCAATTGCTCAGGAATGTGAACTTTTAATTCTACAGATTAAAGTCTAATTTAAAAAATGATGTTTCTGATGTGAAATATAAGTTTCTTTCTACCTTTTCGCATGTGATCTATCCTCATTTTCTTGTGACTAGCAAATGCCGATCCTTGGAGTTCTGAATGAAAATGAAGGAAAACAGACTGAACGATAATGAACGCTGAATGAACAGGAGCACAAGGTGAACGCTTTGTGAATGCATGCTGAGTGCTTTGTGAACGGTGAGCGCAAATTGATCAGATCGGAGAGCGCAACTGAACGCACGGTTAGCGAATGTTTCAGGGACTGTACTTGGCCCTCCATGAAGAGTTTCTCTCAATCACCAAGTCTGTCTGTCTGTCAAAGTCTGTCTAGAATTCGAACTTAAATTCGTAATAATTTAAAAGACATAAAATAAATCTCCATACATAATCTTCCCCTTTACCTTGACCTCCCCCCATGAGACAAATTTCTAGACCTCCCCTTAGAGATGAATTTCTATTCTTATTATCAAAACTGGTACTCTTTTAACACAAGAAGCACAGATCATTTCTACTACAAAATGACACAAGGTAAATTTTCCCAGCAAGTCTCCCCTTACCTGTAACTCCCCGATGGATTTCCTCTCTATCAGTGACTCTGTGGTTCTCCTCATCACTGAAACACCTCTCTAGATCCAGTCTCTCCACCCTGCCCTCACACTCACTCCCAGAATCTGGAACACTGAACACACTCCCCGCGTCATTATCATCCAGATCTTTCGGAAACTCTCCGTTCCTCTCCAGATAGTCCATCCGGGCCTGCTGGTTCGACCGTCGCCTGTCTATCAGGTCCTGTTTCCGCTTTAGCTGCGCCTCTTGCTCCATCAGGATCCTCCTCAATCTGTTCTGTTCCTCTAGCAGCGTCTCTCTCTGTCTCAGCAGCTCCTGCTTACGTTCAGTGGGCGTCAGTTTCTTGTATTTCTGTTGGAACTCTTTGTTCCCGGGACCCACTTTGTCCTTCTCTAACTGTGGCGAATGTTTCTCAAGTTCGTCATGTCCCACGGCCAGTTTCTCTTTGAACCCGACCTTATTGTTTCCCCTCGCCTGTTGACCTATGGGTGACGATGACCTTTGACCTCGGGGGGAATTGGATGGAAATGAGGCCCTGGAGGACCTCGGACTAGCATCAGGTTCCAGACACTGGAACTCGCCTCGAGGGGAATCCTCATCCACATACGCCCTGATGTCTGTACTCTTCTGCGTGCTTGACATAATTGGGTCTCTAAATGCCTGTATGACTGGGATACGGTCACTATACTCCACTCTACCTCCTCCCCCTACCCCGTGTCTAGGGGGCGTGGTGGTAGACGACTCAGACGCCACGATCGTACTCAGACCCCCGTCCTCTGTCTGCCTTCTCTTGGCGATCTCCTTGTCAATCATCGAGGTGAAAGGTCGCCGGAGGCGGTCCTTTGTTGACTCCGCCTCTATGTATCTCTGGTGGAGCTCCTTACTGCCCGTGTGGTGGTTCTCCTTGTTTTCTGTTTGCCTTTGATTTGACCTTCGTTTGCTTTCATAGATTTCCTCCACTGACCCACTTCTCCCCCGCTGACATTCCTGTGATATCAAGTACAGCTTTCATTAAGTTTTTTAAACTTGTAGCAAATCAACAAGGAGAATTCTGTATTATGTAAGCTTTAATCACGTTGTAAATTGTGGCAAATTGAAATACTCTTTATCTGTATGTACAAACAATCAATACACTGAATTCTGCATCAAGATTAATAATTTTTTTATAAAGCAATATTATCTAAAATTCACAACTTCGTGCGCAGCTAGTAGTTGCAAAATGACATGTATCACAATAAATAAATGTACCGGTATGTAGATTTTCTTGCACAGAAAAGAGTTGCCATAATGTAACATGTATATACACTTAAGATCAATAGGAATAAATCATCTATAAAAAAAAGTTAATTAAATGTAAAATTGTTAAAATAAGCCAGGTCTAATAAAGGTGTGCATGCATTTATCCCTGGGTATATTGAACATAACTAGGGGTGGATCCCCATCACCATTGACGACCTAGATAACCACAATTCCTGGGAAAGCCCACCTTTTTGTTGACCATCTCTGTAATGGAGGTATTTAGCTGGTCCTCCCTCTCCATTAACTGGTCCCTGTAGCGGGTCAGCATCTCCTGGCATTGGAACAGCTTGCTCTGGATGTCTGAAGGTAAACCAATCAACAGTTATGTTACATCAGTTTGGTTGTAATGATTAAAGCTGACATGAATTCTTAAAAATATTTGGCTGCCGCCATATTAGTTTCGATCACTTCTCAGCTGCCACTGGGGTATATATACTGGCTGAGAAAGTTACAGTTGGTAGCTTTCCGATCGAGGAATTCAGGTTGAATGGACTTCCATTAATGATAGAACGACACTTTGTAGTTATATGTTTGTAAAAAAGAAAAAAGGAAACTACAGTCAACAAAACACAAAAGATGGTTTTGTGTTCTTTAAAAGATTTTCCAAGGTATCTGCATTATCTTACTGCCTTCCTTCGTGTTCACATCGAACATGTGTGTCGTTCATACAGAGTGCATAACGTCTGCATCTTATCGTAGACCCGGTTGCACTACACTCAACACAGTAGTAAGTAAGTAATAGTAGAGAGGTTAAGCATTTGAACATGTACGTCTACGGGTACGTGTGAACATACAAGTATGTTTACACGTACACGTACCAAAATTTGGGTTATGTTTAATAAACTGTACGTGTAAGCGAACGTGTAAAATAATTAGATTTAACCTTTTTCAACATGTTCAGTTTACTCTCACTGTTTATGAAATAATTCTATGAATTTGATGAAACCAAAATCACAGTCGTCCTCAATTTATCGTCTGCTTTACATAAAACAACTTTTGATATACACAAAGTCTGTATTTCTATTTAAAAATGCTACAAGTATTCACCTCCGTGTACTTTTGATTCTACACGTTTTGTACAACTTGTAGAATTACGCGGTATGTAGAAATTATGACGTAATACACATAAAATTAGGGGATTACCCTAGTTACACGTAGTCGTACACGTACACGTTCAAATGCTTAACCTCTGTAGTAAATCCAAGAATGTATAAACAACGTAACATCGTTTTTATAAGTTTCTACAAACAACACTCTGTTTTCTGCACAATCTACTACAGTGCGAGGTTTGCGTATGTGTGATATTATAACAGTTCGACACAGGAAAACGTTCTACAATTATTGAGAGTTTTTAAATGTATGTGCCTGGATTTCAGCCTGTTATGTTTCATCTTTCATTGGATATTCCTTATCAGTGCAGTGGTTGTCATATTATTTATGTTCAAAACGGGTTTCTACAAATCCTTCTGTCCAATGTAACATGTTCGGGTGAATGAAATACCTGAGTGAGGTGAGACAGGAATAGTGCTGTCGGCCTTATAAAGGGGGTGTGTAGCAATGAGCGTAACAATAGAAATTGACAACTAATATAGCGGTGGTTGGAGACAAAAAAGAAATAATGCATATTTATGAATTCATGTCAGCTTTAATTTCATTGGTTCAATAACTTGCATTGAAGTCAAAGCAGCTAATTCAAATTAGAATCTAACATTTCTAATATTCATATCTAAAAGAATGTGGATACCAATGTTTGACTAGGACAGAACGGACCTATATCCCCCCCACATTCATATTGTGTCCTTGTCCTTGACCTTGTTAAAATGTCCTCAGATCAGGGTTGTACAATATCCCCAGGCCACAACCAACCTTTGAGCAAATCTTCAGCTTCTTAAATTCTTTCTTTGAAAATTTACGACGCAATATGTTACAAACTCTCTCTGTAAAGTGTTTCACCTGTGCATCTTATCTTCTTTCTCTCCCTGTCTCTCTTTCTCTGTATGCTATTACATCTGTACATATTACCCCCTCTCTCTCTTTCTCTCTCTCCTATCTCCCTCTCCTCTCTCTCTTTCTCTCTCTCTATGTTGTACTTATATCTTACCTTCTCTCTCTGTGAGGATCTGTTCCTGCTGATTGACCAGTTGTAACACCTGTTTTTCGTACTGTCGCCTCTCTGTTTGTAGTTGACCCATCACTGCCTCCTTCTCATCCCCCATCCTAAACAGTTCAACACACTCTAATAACCTCCTTTAATACATGCAGTTTGAATTTTTTTTATGATATCTGCTTAAAAAATCCATTTTTCCTTAACCCAAGTTTTCAATCTTTTTTAAGAGCAGGTACATAAAACTAGAATTAGTGTTAAAATTAGAATTAGAGTTAATGTTACAATACATTACAAATACATGAGCTACTTTGAATTTCTGTATCCACAATACTCAGAGAAAAGTATGCAGCATTTTGGAGAGAAAAAAAAGCATTTTTGTTAGCAGTGCCCTTGTTATAATCATAAGGGGTAAGCATGGTTGTTGTTATTGTTATGATGATGTTCCGGTTGACCTACTTAGCCAGCTCTTTGATCAGGTTGGCCACTCTCTTCTTGTCCTCGGCACACAGGTCTTTGAGTGAGACTTTCTTGGAGCCCGACATGTGCTTCTTGGGGTTCTCCAGGAGACTCTCCACTGTCAGCTATAAATAGATATTGAATCATACTTTTACTTTCATTTTAGTGTTTTTCAGTACAGAAACATTGTGCCAGAAAATGAGTCTGACATCCAACCATGAGATTTTGACAGGAGAGAGATAAATTAACTTGTCATTCAAGAGGTCCCACTTTGCTGAATACAACTAAGAACCTAAGGTATGACGCCGCATGTTAACATCTAGGGAAAATTTATTCATGGACTATACTCAACTGGGAATATGCTGTATGTTTACGTTACGTACATCTTGCGTAATTGTTACAGTTTACTCAGTGGGGTAACAGTGAGAATATGGTGTTTGTTTACATTGCATACATCTTGCGTAATTGTTGCAGTGTCAGCTGACAGGTTCATGACCTTGACCGGTGATCTGACAGGAATAGTGGCCGTGACCTCGGTGGTTTTACGCCCCGTCTTGTTATTGTTGGACTTCATTTTCCTGGGTTTGTGTGGACGACGGTTTCCTGGCGCTGTCACCCCTGATAATACAACATGAAAATGTAGATAACATGGAAAACCGTATGGTACCAATTATAAAGCAAATACTGTAGATAATGATTCCTTATTTTATGCGAGTACTTAATTCCGCGATTCAACCGGCTTGCATCAAATCGTGAGAATATAAAATCACAAACACTGAATTGTTAGCATAGTTTCATTTAGTTTACATATGTCCAAAATATAAAAGTGAGATTTTAAATTCCGCGAGGTGTGCTTCTCGCGATTTTACGCAGATATCAATCCACGCGTTTAATTAGGAATCTACAGTAATCTAACGTTCCTATTAAATGGCCAGTTGAAACTACTCCAGGACAATTAGTTTACAAAATCAGACCAAGTACTTAATCTTATACTTTTACCCAATATGGAACAATTAATGAATAAAAATAAATAACTGTGAGTAGAATATTACAGGTGTGAAATACTTGGTGGATTGAGAATGCAAACATTTCTTACCTGGAACAATGGCATCTCTGTTGTTCTTTGTTTCTGGCTCTGAAATTGAAAATTAAAAATAAATTTGATATCTAGATAAATTCAATAAGGAATGGCAATTTCTAACCAGATACTCAGTCGTAATGTAGGTAACCCGTTTCAAAATCAGTATTACATTAGTTGTTTTAAATGTAAAAACTTGAATATTTTAACGAATTTCGATTTATTTCAAATTTGATCTTGTACCTGTATCTTTTGAGTCATTACAATTTAATGAAAATGAGGCATGGGGCTGAGATTGTGAAGGGAAATTGGTCAGTAGGTGGTGTTAATTCTAATGACTATTAAAATAAAACTCCACTGCCCTGTTTGCTCAGCTTTTATCTTATCATTAATGAATGGTATTAACATCTCTGCAATTATTATTATTGTTTCTTCTTTCATTGTATAGTTTTGCCTCCATAATACTCTGTCCCAGGTTTTGATTCATAGTTTAGATTTTCTCCATAGAACCACATACAGGGTACAATCAGTTTGAATCTTGAAATCAATTTAAGAAAAATATTTATAACCAAATTTTTTTAAAGGGATTTTCAATCTTTTAACTCAAGATTAACGGTATGGGAGATTAAATTATGGACAAGACCGGGTTTGAATCTGGGGCAAAGGCAGTCTGTCACAATATCATCATGTGGATAATTTCATGACTTGCATATTTTTGTTATGGCTGTGAAAATAATGACAGACACGACCGGGACGGGAACCATGAATCTTTAGTCAGGTGCTCTTCCAACTGAGCTACTGTGGAATCATCTTTGTTCGTGGGGGACCAAGGTTCGTGGCTTTTGTGGGTAACCCTTGCCCACAAATTTACATCCCCACAAACCTATACACATTCGTTTAATATTTATTAAAATTACATGTATCATGATTACACTACCAACAAAATTACGCCCCCACAAACACAGAACATCTACATCTAGTATAGCTACATGTACCCACGAACATTGACCCCCATGATTATAAAAATGATTGCACAGTATCTGGTACTCGAACCTGTCTAACTGTCACATTCTCCCACTTCAATAATCTTCGCCCTCAAAGATCACCCATGGCACTTCCCCTGTCAGTTCCAGAGGTTAGGGACATGACAACAAATGTAATATAAGCAAATACACCAGCTGAACATGGTACAGAGATAGACAATTTGTTGAACTGATAATAAATAAAAAACCCCGAATACAACAAGTCGATTCTAAAACCAGAGACATAAATAACTATAAAAAATATTATTTATGTCTCTGCTAAAACGTGACAGCTCTTGCCAGTAAAATAAATATCTAAATTTAACGTTAACAATAAAATAAAATAGTTTCATTCAATATAAATTGTCAACGCCATCGACAAAGGAGAATTTCTGATTAAACTATGCAGCCGTCGGTGAACTGTCATGCGTGTTGAGACAGGAATCACAACAATGTCGTCTGCTCATAGTTCAAGAGCAAAGACAAGCCTCGCCCGCCCATAAAATGAACAACAGTTATAATCTGAGTCCTCGCTTCCCGTTTATTTCAAACTTACCAAATTTTGACCAGAAAACATCCTTGGTTGCCGATTGTTTACTTTCTGCCTCATACATGCCGCGGTTTCCGATCACGCATGTGCATTTTTAAGGCTGACTAAATAAAGAAGCAAACCGGACAAGTTATTATTTCCCGGAATGATACATAATTTACCCTAAAAAAAAAAAAAAAAAAAAAAAAAAAATGGCCATCGATTAATTCTAAACAAACATGTAGTCCGTGAAAATTAAAATTTACGTTTAGGGATTATGAATTAAAGTTACCACCCCGTCACATATTTCTGTATGTTGAACAAGTGCATATAGTGGTTCCCAGTGGGCACGCAACGTTGTTTCAACGTTGAGAAATGGTTGAAATCAAGTTGCAACGTTGATCAACCATTATTCAACGTTGATTCAACGTTGAGGTTTCAACGTTGAAACCCAAACCATATCTCAACGTTGATTCCACGTTGAAGACCCAACCTATTTTCAACGTTGAAGACATCAACCACTTTTCTACGTTGAAACAACGTATTAATAAATGAAACTGAGCACATATTTTTCAAATTTGAAACTTCCTTTTTATTAATTTTTTATTTAACTTTTACTTATTTTTTGTCAATTGTGGAAGCATTACATAATGTGTACTACAAATATTAATTTTAATTTGATTTATTTCTATATATATTATTTGATTTCGAATGAAATTATTATATTGTTGTATTATCCAAATTCAATATCAATGATTTTTTTTAAATGAAATCTTAAATAATTTTTTCACGTTACATTTTAAACCAAAAAATTGTTCTGATACACGAAATTTGAGATTGAGCTCTGCGTACAGCAAGTTGCTAATTGCATTAACTAGGTCAGTGATAAGGGAATGCGGACCTATCACTACTGGCACTGCTGATCTTGGGAGTTATGCAATTTACCAGGCTGCTTTATGTCAGCTTGACCACTAAAGACGCTAGTGGGAACAAAGAAATTCAGTTCTTAGGTACACCTCGTGCAGTCACTACATGGATTTGATGTACAGTAAAATGCCGGGATTTTAGCTTTAGGACTATTGTGACTATTTTATATTTTACTGGAATATCTTGGGAGTTATTTGTTTTAGAACAGTCTGCAGAGTACAAATGATGAACTGATTATTGTGGATTATATACGTTTTTGTGTTGACATCCTTTGTTCTATATCATGGAAAACAAGCATGGCTACCATTTGGCGGAATGTACGCGTGGTTTCCTTGTGTTCATTTCCCTACACAGCCTTATGAAAAACATTATGAAATGCCAAGTTCAACTTTTTAACGAGGACCTTATACACAAGCTGTTTAGCGAAGGATGTACTCGTATATTACTAGGACTTAAATGAAGGGCGACTTTTTACATTTGGATCTTATCTTTTATTTTTGATAAAGTGTCAAATTACATAAAACAGCACAACATAATAAAAAATTTGTTTATAAGCAACATTTTACGAAAAAAGTCACTTAATTTTAACTTTTTTTCCACGTCATATTTACATATTTTAAACCAAAATTCAACACCATTTCTACGTTGAATCAACGTTGAATTTTGACGTTGAAACAACGTTACATTTTCAACGTTGCCTCAACTTTCATATGCAACCTTATTTCAACGTTGATTCAACGTTGAAGCCTGACGTTGAAACAACGTTGTTTCAACGTTGAAATGCCCGCTGGGTTATTTCTTTATAACATACCCTAATTATATGTAAAAAAAAAAAAAAATAAATAAAAAAAATAAAAAAATAAAAAAAATGTGTATACTCAGTATATATTACTTTTCTCTCCGGTCCTCTTTACACAGCTGTTTCAAATGAAGACGGGAGTGCCAATGACTGATTGATCATTTCTATTGACCTTAACACGTATGGATGTACAGGTGTGTTAGAATAATTAATGTTTTTATTGCAATATTTACCAGAAATCTCGTGTCACTAAAATGAGAACAAATTTTTAAAATGACCAATATATAAATTAATGGATAGATTACTCTAGGGTTAATGAGTTGACTATTATTGATACACACCTTCTACTTTGGGATGATATACTGCTTTACCTACCTAACCGTATTTTTTCTTATGTTTAGAAAAATATTTAGTTGTTGATATTATACTTCATTATCTTACTATAACGTTAGTTTTCAATTACATTTGTGTAGTATTAAATTTAAAACTCGTAAGTTGTTCTAACTTGTCTCTAATCCTTTTGTATATGTTTTATAAAATAAAATATTTTCAATTCCCGCATGACTTTGTGTAATTGTATAAAACAGCAATATGACGTTTCAAGGACGGCCAAGCATTCTGTCTTGACTACTCGCGCTGCGTATCTTCTGTAACGATATTCATGGCGCGACTGAAATCGCTGTGTGCCAATATGGAGGGATTTAACAATCAAAATTTCATCGTATGAGTCGAGATGCACATCTGTGGCTACCATATATTTACAATATATTTATATTGTTGTTTTTTTTTACACAGGTTATAAATTTGATTCTTTATGAAACACCTGTTCATGGAGTCAATAAATGAAAACTCTCAAACTTCTGAAGTATCATAAGGAAATACACTTATATGGTTTACTTGAAACTGCCAATGCTGTTTTTTTTTGTCAATCTAAGGCTTATAAATTACACATAAGCCTACAACCCAATATAACAGTTAACCGAATGAATTCCTATAAATTGAATCAGTATTACCCGATGAACTAGTATCATTTAAAATGAACAACGCAAAAAGTCAGCTTCTTCTTTTGATTATTGCTTTTTTGGTATCAACAGAAGGTAAAATTCATTCTAAGAGTTGTTATAATCCGTTCCAGTTGATATGTTTTGTTTTAGTCATGTACCATTTTGTTTGCATTTCAAAAGCATCACTTATCCGATGCGAAACAGGATGGGTTCAATGTGGAAAGAAATGCTATAAATTCTCATCTTATACAGCGACATTTAAAGACGCCATGGTAAGATAATGTTTATTTAAACAATAAAATGCTTTCGTTGGTGATTCATTCGGGTTATGAAGTTGGCGACATTGCAGAAAAAATACATAATCTGCGTTAGCGGGTTATGTAATTTTTTCTGCAATGATCGCTACCTTCATAATTGTCCCGCATGTACAGTCATCAAAGAAAGCATTTTATTGTTTATATTTACATCCTTCTTTTCACTAATTAACAAATTGATTATAAAAAGTAAGTAAAATTCACTAAATTACTGTTAATGTACCTAAGTACGTTAACTAAAAGAAACAGCCAAATCTCCTGTGAGACTTTGAGTCTGACATCATCATGATTATATCGTGCAGTCCGTGATTTTTTCTTAGATCGCTGTAGGTTACGACCAATCGATAAAAAGGGCGTGTCTATTTCAGTCCTGTCAGTTTCCTGTCAGTTTCAGCCGCTGTAGATTTCGACCAATCGATAAACAGGGCGTGTAGATTTCAGCCTGGCTGTTTCTTTAGAGCTATGAATTTTCTACAAGACTATAAGTTTCCATAAGAAGTATAGAGGGAATCATACGTGGTAGATGTAAATATAGCTGTATGTCTGCTATCTAGTTTACAATTTTACACCATGCAATGTATGTAAATACCACAATCGCACTTCAAGGAAATTTATAGTTCACATTTTCACCAATGTGTTCCTCTTTTTTTTAATGTTTCTTTCATGAATTTAATATTAATCAATGTTTGCTTGGTATAGTTTGAAGACAATCTACATTGATATGTGTAAATGTGCATCTATACAATATATTACGATAGCATATGGCTATATAAAATGAACAAAACATTTGACAGTGAATGTCACTTTGACCATGCTAAACTGTTCTTTTTAACGAAACTTTTAAGCATTGAATGCTTATTTTTGGATGTCGTCGGTCCTATGACACACCAAGCGGTGCAGACAAATTATCATACCGCGCTAA
>WFKH01011926.1:3596956-3628592 GCA_016163765.1 Magallana hongkongensis | reverse complement strand
ACATAATATTACACAAGGGGATAGCAAATATTATATTTAGAAATAAAGCGATAGAGCAGTGTGTTTAACATTGGTGGCGGACATTAGACCATACGTTTTCCTAAACAACCAAGCTGACATTTTTAGCGACGTACATACATAAAATACAATTTCCCCGAAATTTTAAGGTGGCGAACATATGGTAATGACTTATATATACGTAACTTTTGTAAAGGCGGACATAACGTGATGATTTTTCCGAAAAAGTGGCGGACATTTAGAGATGGCGGACATAACGTGACGATTTTTCCAAAAAAGTGGCGGACATTTCGTGATGGCGGACATAACGTGACGATTTTTCAAAAAAAGTGGCGGACATTTCGTGACGGCGGACATAACGTGACGGCGGACATAACGTGACTCAACACCCGATGTACATGTATATGGTTAAGCAAATGTTTTACAATATCTTAAAAGATAAACTGTAACAACCTTGAAGCTGGACTTTTGGAGTTGCAAAGCAAAGCGGAAGAGGACTGGATCGATTTACAGTGTCGTGTCAGAAGTAATGGAGAGAGAGAGAGAGAGAGAGAGAGAGAGAGAGAGAGAGAGAGAGAGAGAGAGAGAGAGAGAGAGAGGATTCAGAGAGAGACAGAAGGAAATAACGAAAAAACATACACATTCACATACTCACAAAAAAATTATCGCATTCATTCTCACCTCTCACACACACACACACACACACACACAGAGAGAGAGAGAGAGAGAGAGAGAGAGAGAGAGAGAGAGAGAACACTTTTCTCTCAATAAATACATGTAGATATGCATCTGAAAAGTTAATAGAACCATTTTGGGTGAAACGGGGGATATTCAGAGTTCATAAAAATATATAATAAATCAAGTTTATAATTATAATTAATGGCTGATATTGATATTCAAATAAAATGTCGTAAATTTTGTTTAAAATCATATTTATATTGACTATATATAAGCAGTTAAATTCTTCATTACGGTCTCATAAACACAATTTTAGATTATCCATACGGGGTGTGGCTTGGATTGAGTGACCTTCATGATTTGTTACCCTGTCTGATGCCCGCACACCTCGCTATAACAACTGGATGAAAGGAGAACCTAACAATCTGAGAGAAAACGAACACTGTGCCATGCATTGGAGCATGTATACTGGCTGGAATGATGCTGTGTGTAGCGGCAAAAGATACTATGTATGTAAGAAATAAAAAATATTAGAAATGCCTAATAAGTGTTGTGTATTAAAAAAACTCCTTAAGGCGAAATGTTGAAGATAAGTCATCAAACATTAATGATGCATGTAATTGTCTTTCACCTTTTAATACTGTATTTTTACTTATACAGTTAACGTTGAACTTTGATATCTCAAATACTAATATCTCGAATACAATGGATGTCGAAATGATTCGTAAGTCCCAACCACTTATTTTTTTTAGTATTTTACCCTCGATATCTCGAATACTCGGATATTTTGAAGTTTTTAAACAGTCCCATCTAGTTCGAGATAACGAAGTATGTCTTTTTTTTGTCAATGAGTGTTAGTCATGGACTCATTCACTAATAAAAATTGTTAATCAGTAAAAGACAATGCTGTTGCAATAGAACATCATTGACTTTTCACACACTACTATATAAATTACCCCACTCCCTAGGTAAGTAAATCGGTATATCATAAGGTCTCAATAGCTCAGTAGTTAAAACGCTGGCACGGTACCCCAGAGGCCCTGGGGTACGAGTCCCGGTTAAGGTTTATCTTTTCACAACCTGGTGGTTTCATTTGGCGCCCAACGTGGTGCCATTATCCCAGCCGCATCAAGATGTTAATTATGCTAAATCATTGACCAACTTAGCTGTTGGGTTCTTGAATACATATTTCAATGTATACATGATTTGGTGATCTGTAAAAAAATCATTACAGAAATGACTATAATAAAATACACACTAACAGAGCTTATATTCACGCAAATAATATAGAAAATAAGAGATATGTTTATATAGAAAGGGAAATTACCTCTTCCCTTTTCCCTGCTCTCTCGGGGTGAAGTGTATTAGTTTAGGAATCTGGGAATCGGGAATTTAGCGCCAAGCATGCGCTCTTACATGTAGTCCAACATTTTTACAACCACTCGTTCAGTATTATTTCTAAAATAACAACCAATCGTACGACTGTCAAACACCTTTGACTTTCCACTCTCCCAACTCAACCAATGAGTATAGAACACTATGCATAGAATAATGAGATAGATGATGAAACGTAGAAAATTCCAGTAAATCACTATGTCTTTTAGTTGATGATGAAAATTGATTTGTGACTTATTACATTAAATTGCAATATATTATTATAAATGGTCTATGAATAATTCACCCTGTGACATTCTGTCCCTCTTAGAGAAAATGTCTCATGGCATTTCAAATATGAAAGGTAATCACATCTGAAATAAAAATAGGATTGATAGATAAAAATATCACCTTCACTATGAGGATAATCCCTACAGTTGTCTTCTCTTGTAAATAAGAAGATAATATACACATTAATAACATGAGTTATTAATGCTTATGCTCATCATTATATGAGCATAATGTCAAAATAAAAAAATGTATTATTCATACCATTATGAAAACTATACAAGGTAATTATCATACAATTAATTAGGTAAATATACATAGTTCCTTACTTAATACAAAATCATAAAACTATTATGCACAAATCTTAACTATATCCCAGTGGCATTCTCCCTCTAAACATACCCAACCTGAGCGTTAAAATCACCCACTACCTATTCATCATATTTGTCTGGTTGTTATCGCACTCGAATAGAGCTGTACACGGTCTCGTTTCACGATATCGTGACCGACTTTGATTAACATTTGTCAAATCGAAACCCAGAATTGTGTTAGAGTAATTACTCTGAATAATGTTTCAGTTTCAACAGAAGAAAATGAGTCTATAACTGTTGAGTTTGTCTACTGACATCATTACCTACATAGAAACAAATTAGTGCCATTGTCACCTGACTTGGAAGACCAGTAGTCCTTTTTTATTTATATTTATTTATTTATTTTTTTATCTGCAGGACAACCCATACATCCTGTAAGGAGCATATTTGTGTACTTCATCACATCTTAATTTCACTGTGTCAGTGGATTTGAGAGATGTAGCAGGTATTGAGATAGTACTGGATAGCACTGGAAAAAGAAACTTTGTATGTAAGAAATAAAAAAAACATTGTATGTGACTACTGTTGCAATAGTTCACCATTTACTTTTGTATAAAAATAAATGTTAAATTGCAATGCCCATAAATTTGCCGACTAATTACAATTAGATTAAGTGATCTAGTTGAGCTGACCATGACTAACGTGTGCTCTTTTTTGTGATTGAGTATAATTGAAATACATTTCACAGAATTGAAAATTGAAATCCTTATAATGTAACCCCTATGTATCAACAAGGTTTATTAATATTTACTTAGATACCATTTGGAACAATTAACCGTTAGAATCCAACCTTTATTAATCCGAAAGCTCATATTTATATTCTTTAGTATGAATCGGCTCATTTAAAAAGTAACATGAAAATAGTACCGTGTCGTTGGTACGAGTTGTTATATTGATATGACATAACTGTGTGTGTTGCTTAAGAGAAATACGAAACAACGTATAAGATTCATTGTATGATGAATCCGTACGTTATAATTTATATAAATGATTCATTTATTTTAAATTGACAATATAAAACGCAATCTAATGCAACAATTTGTGTTCCCATTCACGCATTTATTTTGCTTAGAATAAGTATTAATATAATGTTGTAGTATTAACCAATCGATATCATTTTGATAAAGTTATAAAATTAAAGCTGCTTTAAACAAACTTGTACATTAATGAACTGAAAAAACTTTTCGACCCAAAACATGTAAACAGGTCCCGGAAGTACCAGTAGACACCTATCCGGATATCCCTACATCAAGCGCCAGCGACAGTCGACAGTCGAAAATACAGAATAAAACTGTGCCATTCAGTCAACTGAAATACCTATATACTGAATACGACTGTATTTTAAACATAAACTACAACAAACATTTAGAAGCAATTAAAAGGGGAATGTATAGATAAGTAGGCACGTTAAACATAACTTATACCGGAATAACAATAGTTGACTCCTTAATTCCATTGTCCCAGATGTACATGTCACATTCTGCCGTTTGACTAATCTTAATCACATGTATACACGATGAAAAATATTTTTGGCTGCATTTCAACATTACCAATGATGCCCCTTTTTTACCTACATTGATTGGGATTTATGTCCCAAATACAGTCCCAGAAACGTTCTACTTTAATTTTCCACTTGAACTGTGAGTGAACAGTGAGCGGACACTGAGCGAACGGTGAGCGCACTCTGAGGGAATGTTGAGCGCACGCTGAACGGAATTTGGTCAGCGCTTATGAACGGTGAACGATAAGCGTTTGATCAATCTTAATTGCGTACATACAAGATGAAAGATATTTTTGGCTGCATTTCAACATAGCCAATGGTGCTATCCTTTACCTACAATGATGGGGATTTATATACCATATAGTAATGTCCAATATAAGTGCCTTGCTATAGATAATGCACTTCAACTTAATTCAATCAATGTCCTTTTTTATGTGTTAGATACTTCTGCTTCAAAGTACCAACCTATATGTATACCTTTGTCGACCATTTACACACAACCAATGTAAAAGAAATTGTTTGATATGAGTAATCGGACAGTAACCACAGAATGGGTTTTGTTTTATTCTACAACATAATTTCGTTAAATATCTTTTTGTTTCACTTTTCATAACTGTTAGTATTTCATATTTCTTGTTTTGAATTGATTTTCAGAAATTAACAAAAAATATAATTTCTATAAAATCTTTAAATAATTCCTTCTCCTAAATGATATTAACAAGATGATAACAACGTAAGTTTTGATTTTGAATGTACTACAATTAATGAGAAGCTTGCACCTGACATCAAACTCTGATGCTGTAAATTAACAAAGCAATGTGTAATATTTCGCCCTGTCATCAGCAAAAAACAAACACATTCATATGTTGCATTTACTTCGATATTTTTTTATTGTTTTGCTGTTAATTAAATATTTGAATTTAACGAGCACCTGTCATCCTCATACATATCCAATATCCGGTAGGGATCCATACATATAATTGTGTTAGAACAAAGGGACAGGAAGTCCACTAAACCAACTTTAATCGGGAATTCGTCTCAATAAAACACCTGTATTCTGTTGATGATGAAGAAATTAATCATAAAAACATGGAAAAAAAATATTTTATGACACAAAAATATTCTTAAGAAAAAATGAGTTAAATTTCGCGCTCAGTTCATTTTCTAAGTATTCTTGGCATCAAATGGTCTTGGTAATATTCCGCCGAAATGAAACTGCATATGTTCTACCTGTTTTAATCATCAATAATTCGCAAATTTTTGTTTCTGTTATGCTAGCAAATCAATGCATTATGCTTCAGTTCTTAACTGGTCTTGACTGATTGCATATTATGACGTCACCTTGTTTTGTAATTGCGAAGGTTTATTTAATTCTACAAATCAGAAACAATTTGTTGAAACAGTGGGAATAGCCTCTCGATAGTATTCCAAACGGGTCAATTCTATGAAAACAATATTGACCAGTCAATTTTTTTTTGAAACTTTTAACTTGTGAAATGTTTGAAAAAAATAATCTGTACGCCCAGTTTTACATCTAGAAATCAATGTTAGAGAATTTGACTGACTTTCGGCGTAAAACCATGCAAATATGACACTGACTTTAAAAAGTCTGAACAAGTTGGAGCCAAATTTTGAAAAAAATATCTTTGAAGCCCTCTGTCTAAAACTGTACATCAATGACCCGTATGTTTTACGACTAGTATGTCAATTACATACTAAGGACATACCTAAACAACCGCATCAGATTTGTTATAAGTACCCTATAGCCGTTTTTTTTTTTTTTGGCGGATTTGGGTCTACAAGGTATACCATTAATTTTGGCGGATATAATTTTGGTGAATCCTTTACCCTTCATTTAAAAATACTGTCAATTTATTTTTAATAGCTGAGAAGTTAATGTACTTAAGGAAAAATCCTATGTCACCATTGCAAGGTGGTAAAATTTGATGTCCGCCCCTGGATTCACACACTTCAATATTTTCAACAGAAATAACTAAATAGTACATAAATATATGCATGAAAAAAGTATACCTTATTAACAATCAATTTTAATTTCATTGTTAGTGAAGAAACCGTTATTCATTCAATTATCTGCACCTAAGACTGAGTCGATAATGGATCACATGTCTCCTACAATAACACAAGCTAACAATCCTGTCACTGGGGCTAATTACACACCTGAACAAGGAAAAGTGATATGGTGTTTAAACAATTAACTTCTAATTTATAATAATGTTTAGTTTTTATTTGTTTACATTAGTTTTGTATTGATTTTGAGTAAATGTACATTTGTATATGTAGCACTTGTCGCTTTTTATCATGTTTACAGACCTTAAAAAATATATGAAAAAATAATCTCCA
This sequence comes from Magallana hongkongensis, assembly GCA_016163765.1. Taxonomy (NCBI): domain Eukaryota; kingdom Metazoa; phylum Mollusca; class Bivalvia; order Ostreida; family Ostreidae; genus Magallana; species Magallana hongkongensis. The sequence goes on along the minus strand of WFKH01011926.1, from coordinate 3,622,001 downwards.
AAAACTAAGTATTTGTCAGTAAAATCTACATAAAAAGTACTTAAATTTGGTGATTTCAATTTTGGTCTATTTTCAAAAATCGCCAAAATAGGCCAAAATTATATCCTTGACAAAAAAAAAAACAAGCTATACGGTATATTGTTTAGAAAGATTTTATTTGTTCCTGTTGAAAAATAAAGCAGTTTTAAGTACCAAAAAGTTATTAAAAAAATATGCGGCTTAATGGAATTTTTTTATTCTTAATCACCATATTCAATTTTATTATTGTGGATAACAAATCTACGCGGTCACAGAAACTATCAAAAGGGGAGTATTGATTTTAGTAAGCACGTTAAGCATAACTCATACCGAATGAACATTATTTAACTCCTTGAAACTATTGCACCAGACACAAGTGTCACATTTTCCCTTTGACTAATCTTGGTGACGTGCATACACAATGAAATATATTTTTGGCTGCATTTCAACACTGCCAATGATGCCCTTTTTTTACCTACAATGATGGGGATTTATGTCCCATATGGTAATGTTCAATATACACGACTTTGGAGGTTCGATGTTTCTTGGGAATGTTCTAATGAAGCAATTATTGCTCAAGGTTCAATACGCTATCAAGCCTTAAAAGTGTTCACATTACCATTTAGTACAGTTCAGAACCTGTCAATCATACCATTTTAGACCACGGAAACCTTATTTTATTTTTCAAAGCTGCGTATGAAAGAAATTAAAAAAAATAATAAAAATTCCTTGCTTTAGATAATGCACTTCATTTTAATTCAATCAATGTCCCGTTTTATGTGTTAGATACTTCTGCTTCAAATTACCAACTTTTATGTGTACCTTTGTCTACCATTTACACACAAACAATGTAAAAGAAATTGTTGATATGAGTATGGGTCTTGTTTTATACTACAACATATTTTCGTTGAATATCATTTTTTTTTACTTTTCATAACTGTTTATATTTCTTGTTTTGAATTGATTTTAAGAAATTAAAAAAATATATATAATTTCTATAAAATCTTTAAATTATTTCTTCTCCTAAATGATATTAATAAGATGATAACAACGTAAGTTTTGATTTTGAATGTACTACAATTAATGAGAAGCTTGCACCTGTCATCAAACTCTGATGCTGGATATTGACAAAGCAAAGCGTAATATTTCACCCTGTCTTCAGCAAAAAGCAAACACATTCATGTGTTGCATTTACTTCGATATTATTTTTATTTTTTTGCTGTTTATTAAATATTTGAATTTAACGAGCACCTGTCATCCTCATACATATCCAATATCCGGTAGGGATCCATACTCATGATTGTGTTAGAACAAAGGGACAGGAAGTCCACAAAACCAACTGTAATCGGGAATTCGTCTCAATAAAACACCTGTATTCTGTTGATGATTAAGATACGTATCATAAAAATATGTAAAAAATAAATATTTTATGACACAAAAATATGCTTAAGAAAAAATGACTGTATTGACCTTCTTGCAAAGATGTGGAGGTGATAACATTTCGGTTATCTTATTGTGTTGATGGACTAGCTGCCTATCTGTAGCTCTCGGTCTGAAAAAAAAAATCAGATAAGCGACCTGGGAGCTACACTTCCTCATGTGCTGTTTACGGCGCACAAAAAATGAAGGTACTGAAAGTACTGATAGAGGAAGGCATCATTCCGGAGGGAATTAAAATAAAAAAATATGATTTTATTTTCAAATCTTTGGAGTAAAGAAGGTTTGGAGTATGAATACTTTGCAATACCAAATACTACAGGATTTAAACTTCTTTGAGTTGAGAATATTACATATTCGTGCTATTATATGGAATTCACAAAAGCATATGTCACAAAACAGAAAAAAATATTTTAAAAGTTACGATTATAATTCATGATTTACAATATATACTTAAATTTATGCTAAAATAATCAATACAAACTCTTGAAGAGCGAATTTTTTTCATCTTCGCATCTGCTTGAAAACTCCCTCATGAGAGGTAATTTGAACACAATCTTGCAAATTTGTCGGGTTTTTTTTTTCTGTTGCAGAACGTATGATTCGATCGTAGAGAGTGATCAGATATATTTCTAAGCGTTTCCAAAAATAAAGGAGGTGCAGTTTATATATTAAAGAGACACTACAGCTCATTTTACGCAAATACTATGAAATGACAATTTTCCCTTAACTTATATGAATTTTCTTGAAAAGTTGAAAGTATGAACTCTGCAAAAATAAAGCTTTGTAAAATTTGCAAATTCTCAATTAACCGTTATATTAATAATTTCAGACTGTCAAACAGTAAATATTGTTAGCTCAGCATTTAGATCAACAGCGTAGCGCATCGATTGTAAAAAAATCAACGTGGCTTTCTGCATGAGGATGAAAATACCATAATCATCAAACTTTGATGTTGACCTTAAATGTCTTTTTACCTCTAAATACTACTGCAATAATAATTTTTCTGACTCTTCAGATAATACTTTATAAATTGTCAACAAAGTCAGTGAACTGGTGTGTTATGTGTTTAACAGCACTCGACCAATACAACTTCACCAATATACAATATATAACTATAATCTTGACTCCAAACAGCGAAAATAAACCTTCAAAAAATTATATTGTGTTGTTTGATATGAAATCAAGCGAACAAGATACATTTTTGGAACATTCATTTCTTTATTGTCTGTTTTTTTTTTTCATTTATATAAATGTAAAAGTCAATTAATTTGCACACTTTGTACAATTAGAACAAGTGATCTTGTTGAACTTTTTATGTATATAAAGCTGATAGATACCTTGTGTTCATTTTTGTAGTATAATTGTTATACAATTCCCAGAATTTAAAATTGAAATCCTTATAATGCAACCTTTATGTTTCAAGATCAGTTAATTAATATTTCCTTTGCGATCATTTGGAACATTTAACCGTAGAAATCTAACCTTTTTTAATCCTACAGCTCATTTTTATATCCTTTAGTATGAATCAGCTTACTTAAAAAGTAGCATGAAAATAGTTACGTGTCAATGTTAAAAGTTGTTACAAAAATATGATGTAAACGTGTGTGTCGCTTAAGAGAAATACGAAAAAACACCCCATAAGATTCTTTGTATGATGAATCTGTACGTTATGATTTATATAAATGATTTATTTATTTTAAATTAACAATATAAAACGCAATCTAATGCAACAACTTGTGTTCCCATATATGCACTTCTTTTACTTAGAATCAGTATTAATAGGATGTTGTAGTATTAAACAATGGATATCATTTTAATAAAGTTATAAAATGCAAACTGCATTTAACAACCTTCATTAAAAAAGCAGTATAGAAATAAAAATAAAGAACCGTAAAAACTTTTCGATCCAAAACATGTAAACAGATCCCGGAAGTACCAGTAGACACCTATCCAGGTATCCCTACATCGATCCCCAGCGACAATCGAAATTACAGAATAAAATTGTGCTATTCAGTCAACTGAAATGCCTATATACTGAATACGACTGTATCTTAAACATAAACTACACATAAAACACATAAAACCAATGTATAGATAAGTAGGCACGTTAAGCATAACTTATACCGGAATAACAATAGTTGACTCCTTAAAACCATTGTCCCAGACGTACATGTCACATTTTGCCGTTTGACTAATCTTAATCACATGCATACAAGATGACATATATTTTTGGCCGCATTTCAACATTACCAATGATGCCCCCTTTTTACCTACAATGATTGGGATTTAAGTCCCATATACAGTCCCTGAAACGTTCTACTTTAATTTTCCACTTGAACGGTGAGTGAACGGTGAGCGCAAGCTAAGCGAACGGTGAGCGCACTCTGAGGGAATGTTGAGCGCACGCTGAACGGAATTTGGTCAGCGCTTATGAACGGTGAACGATAAGCGACCGCAGAGCGCAAACGGAGCGCAAACGTGAGCGCAAAGTGAACGGTGAACGCATGGTGGACGATATGTGAACGCTTTGTGAACGCAAGATGAACGCTTTATTCGGAGAGCCTTGCAAGTTATCGTCACCTCGTATTTCGTCGGTAATCAGGAAAAAAACCCAACAAATAAACTACATGTATGTATTGTTATTAGCCTAAATACAAGATTTTTCTTGTTATTATATCGATTTAAATTTGACACATAAAGTGTTACACAGTACTGACTAACTTTTCGTACATTTACAGTGTACATATGAATAGTACCAGTGATGTGCATTTTATATGAATTATACGTTACTGTTACATTTTATTCATTTTCTGCTTCAACAATCTGACACTAAAATAAAAAAAAATAAATCATAGAAACGTGTAGATGTTGATAATACATTTGCATTTATCGAGAAGTAAAGTGCTTAATCATTCACTGCTCACTTACACTGTTAAAAAAAACCCATACATCTGTATCCTTGAAATCATAAATAAACCCCAACAACTTAAAAAAAAAACCAAAAAAAAAAAAAAAAAAAAAAAAAAAACAAAAAAAAAAAAAAAACCAACAAAAAACTTTGCGTGCATTTATATCGATACTTTTTATTGTTTTGCTGTTAACAAAATCTTTAAATGTAGAGAGCACCCGTCTTTCTCCTATATTTCCTATATCCGGCCAGAGATCCATAAATAGGATTGTGTTAAAACCACAGGACAGGAAGTCCATTTAAATATAAACTACATGAATACAAGATTTTTATTGTTGTTATATCGATTTAAATTTGACACATAAAGTGTTACACAGTACTGACTAACTTTTCGTACATTTACAGTGTACATATGAATAGTACCAGTGATGTGCATTTTATATGAATTATACGTTACTGTTACATTTTATTCATTTCCTGCTTCAACAATCTGACACTAAGAGAAAAAAATAAATCATAGAAACGTGTAGATGTTGATAATACATTTGCATTTATCGAGAAGTAAAGTGCCTAATCATTCACTGCTCACTTACACTGTTAAAATAAAACATACATCGGTATCCTTGAAATCATAAATAAACCCCAACAACTTAAAAAAATAAAAAACAAAAAAACAAACGTCAGTTTGATTTTGAATGTAGTACAGCCAATGAAAAGGTTGCACCTATCATCAAACTTTGATCCTTGTCATCAGCAAAAGGCAAACAAATCCATATGTTACATTTACTTCGATATCATTGTTATTGTTTTGCTGTTTTTTAAATATTTGAATGTAACGAGCACCTGTCATCCTCATAAATATCCAATATCCGGTAGAGATCCATACATATGATTGTGTTAGATCAAAGGGACAGAAAGTGCACTGAACCAACTAATCCGGAATTCGTCTCAATAAAACACCAGTCCTGTATTTTGTTGAGGACTAAGACATTGATCATAAAAATATGTGAAAATATTTTATGACGCAAAATATACTTAGAGCAATTGATTTTATGGATCTTCTTCCACATATGTGGAGGTGGTAAAATTTCGGTTATCTAATTATAGTCATGGACTAGCTTCAGGTCTGTAGCTCTCGATCTGAAAAAAAAATCGGATGAGACCTCGGAGCTTTAGTCCACTACGAGTTATTTACGGCGCACAAAAACATGCGCTATTTGTGGACTAAATAGGTTGGTAGAGTTTCATTTATCCCATTCCAATCATGAACACAATGAATTCTTCACATACCGAAGAACAGGCTCTATTCATGGAACAAAATAACGATTCATTTATCTCCAAAATTTATGGATAACATTCAACATTTTACTGAGCAAAAGAATCATCTTAAGCATCATTTTTAAAGGACAATGTTTATATCAGCAAATTTGTTAACAATTTACATTGTAATTATACAATGAAGTCAATATTTAATAACCTTAGTATGGTTAAAAATTCATAAATCCACCTAAAACATTTCAATATTCATATAGAACGTTTATTGCAATACGTTTTCTTAGAATTATTTTTCCTGACCAATTACTTTTTGATATCAGCCGTTACTGTTTGAAATAATTGTTATTGTGATAGGAACAATTGATACAAATGCTGATTTTAAGAATCAAGAACAATCATTTATTATATCGTCATATTTCTAACTTAAACTACTGTAATGTTATAACTTGTTTTAGAAAGTGATGTCGACGAGCCGATACATCAGGGGTGAATTGTGTCTTGGACATTTTTATTTGGATCACTATATGCTCTCAGTTTGAACACTAGTATGTTTCCTTAACACTGTTTATTTTGAAATAAAGTTGATATTAATATTCCATTAACAAATTTATGAAATGATGCAAAATTTCAATAATTTCGAAAAATTATACAGAAATTCATACGGTGATACGTGACGTTATTTCAGACTTGGATTGAAAGCGCCTCAATAAAAGATGTTACATTTATTGAATATAATGCACAACTGCAATAAGAACGTTACAATTTTTACCAATATACTACACATTTTACATTTTAGTTGGAAGTAGAAATTTAACACCCCTACAAACCTAATAAAAGTTGTGTTCAACTCCTCAAATACCTAAGCCAACACAATGTTGTTTCTTAGACATCTACTGATCATAAAAAAGCCTAGATTTGATAAGGTTGAATGTATATCTTATTTTTTTCACCATTACTAAAATGAATCATGTGCACAAGACATCTCAAAAGTTCACAAATTCATGTACATGTATATCCGAACTGATCCAAAACATCAAAACTTTGCTTATTAAAAGAAAATAAATCTTTTGCAAAATTAATCAAAGAAAATAGGTGTTTATTTTAGGGAAAACGTTAATAAAACAATTTTATCTACTGCATTATTAGGAGCCCGACACATCATTAAAAGAAAAAAATTAAAAAATACATTCCATTGTGAAATTGCCACAAATATCTTCAACGAGGAACGTCCGTTATGTATTTATACTAATATGTAATTGTTTACTCTTTTGATTGTCCATGATCGGAAAATATTATAAATGTAGCAAAAAATATACAGGATCTGATATAACAGGTTTGTACATGAAGTGAAACATGTGGTTGAGGTTATGTTTGAATTATGTCACAAATTTGACATGAGATGTACATGTAATAAATTTCTTTACATACGTCTAATTACATGTGGTGAGAATACACAATTTAGTTGCGAAATTTGCCTAAATTTTTTTTGCTATATAATATTTAGCGTTACATTGCATAATATCATATATACTTTAAAATGTGATATCGTATATTGTATTAAATTATTGCATTGTCCTACACTTAAGTGAATGATTATTTTTTTCCTCATAGATGTTGTATTACATGACACAATATCATATGAATATTCTATAAGCATATCATTTCATTTTAATATAAACTGTTATGCATATCAAAGGAATAGTATTCTTATATATATTAACAATCACAACCATCAAGGTAGATCTAGTGAGTGGGAAGCATGTCTTCATAGCATCCTTGATAATCGAGAGCTCTATCCTAAGATAACAAAAATGTTTCATAAACTTAGTTACACAACCAAAGAAAGTCATATAATAAGCTTTGATATAGGTTTATATAGGTTTTTAAATAAAATTTGGTACAATATAACGGGTGTTCACCAATGTATTAATGTAACCCATTTAGGTACATGTATCTTTATTTCTAAACTTTAGTATCATAGGGGTACATTGATGTGTTGGTGTTCATTTTGTAAATAATTTGGATTACAGGTTCTTTAAAGAAATTGATGTTTAAATGGGATTGATTTCTGTATCATAACGAAAGTTACAGTTCATTGGGGGAAGTATCATTGCATGGGGCTCATTGTAAGCTCATTAGGGGTAATTAAGGCTTACTGGGTCTCATTGTGGTATCAGTAGTTAGGTTTGAATATCACTGGAGTTTAATGGGTAATCATCGGGTATAACATGTATAAATTTCGTTGTAGTGTAGCTAAGGTACATTAAATTCATTGAGAATGTCCAAGGATGTATTTGATTACTCTCAAAAGTAATCGATTAAATTATAATTCATCTGGATTTTAAAAGTAATTGATTACAAGCTGATTACGTCCATTCAAAGAGTTATTCGTTTACAAGGTCTTTACCAAACTAATACTTAAGATTAAATTACCGGTATTTTTTCGTAGTTTAAATGATTAATGCTTAAAAAAGAAACAATGCATTTTTGACATAATTATTTATTCAGATATCAAGTTACATTTTTTACAAGCTTTATCAACACACTTAATCGTCATTTAACATTTGGTGAAGTTTGTGTGTGTGTGTGTCCATTGACAATAGATATGTTTTTTTACTCTAATCATCTTTTTGAGTTGTGTAAATATATCTGTGTTTGTAAAAAAAGGAATGTACATTGATTTATTCATTTAAAAAACGCAATTTTCAATTAAATGGATTAAAGAGAAAACTGTTAACATATAATTGACTGTGTTGGCATGTTTTGAATAATCAACAATTAATCATGACTACGTGCCTTTTTAATAAGAGTAATATAATAAATTACGATTACTTGTAATACACAAAATGGTAATTACTGATTACTCATGATTACTCAGCAACCTGTCATCGTATAGTAATCGATTGGGGTTTATTTGGGTATAATTAGAAAATTATTAGGGTCAATTGTTGTATTATTATGGTTCATTGGGTTACAGTGGAGATGAGGTTCATTGGGAAATCATTGTGGTATATTGGGGTTCATTGGGTTACAGTGGAGATGAGGTTCATTGGGAAATCATTGTGGTATATTGGGGTTCATTTGGTTAAAAAGACGAACCCAATATATAAGTTTAAAAGGTGTTCATAATACATTTTCTTATCTTTTTTAGATTACCTGAGTCAATCAGATGTCTTATTTTATTTGCACTTTGACCAAGGTAGTGCGTCGTGTCGTCCATCGTCCATCGTGTAACTATATTGTGAACATCTTACATCTTTACATTTTGGAAAATCTTCTTTACTTTCATATATATTTGAGAAAAACCAAATGCATAATAATAATGTCCCTGAAGCTCTCTAACTAAATTGATAAATTTATGGCCCCTTTGTCAAGTGTTAAGGCCCTAAGGTTGGGTCAGTATGGCCTTTTAGTGAACAAGTACTAACTATTTGAAAATCTTCTAATATACTTCCACAGTAGTGGGGAATAATCTGAAGGAATGATTATGATATCATTAAATATTTATTAGCTTGAGTCGAAAAATGTATTTTTAAAACGATTTGGTCAAAATATGCTTGGATACATATTTGTTTTATAAGTAGAAATTGAGAGGTGTGACATGTTGGTTGTTACACACCTTATTCATAGTTTTCTTTATGACATTAATGACATGATGCCCAACCGCCTTGCAACATATGCTACACGGCTAAAGAATAAAATATTTAAACAATATTATTATGGTTTAAAATTACCCTGAAATATTAATGCAACACCTGGTCATTTAAATGCTATTAAATTACACACAAGTCCGATATTCAATAGCAGTTTACCTACTTAATTTCTATATAATGCCAACAGTTTGTAACTGCCGATAGACAAACCGTAAGCCTTTGAAATGAAGAGTCCAAGAAGTTTGCGTCTGTGTTTGATCGTCATTGGTTTTGGGGCATCGATTGAAGGTAAAAGAAAAATACACATGCTTACGGGGGTTTTTATCAATTCGTTTATTTGTGAAATAGTGTTTAAAATAAAGATACTTAATAAATGAAACAAAAAAATGTAATGGTGTTTTGAGTAACCTTAATCATTTCACGTTGGAATCACCAAACTGAATGTTTGTTTTTTAAAACATGTATCCAACAATATCTCTAAACGTTTAAGTGCATACTTTATTACTCTATATTTTTTTTACATTTCAAAAGCATTATTGAACGGATGCGAAAAAGGATGGGTTCCATTTGGAAAGAACTGCTATAAATTCTCATCATCAACAGCGACATTCAAAGATGCTATAGTAAGATAATAGTTGTATTTTATTTAGTTTACTTTTGTCTATTACATATATTGTGTTTGGAGCTCCGCTGTTTTTTTTCGTATTTAACAAAAAAAAAAAAAAAACAAAAACAAAAAAAAAAAACACAAAAAAACCCAAAACAAACTACTATTCCACACAAGTCAAGACGTGGTCGGCTGGGTGCTTCTGTTCTATTTTTACACAATACAAAAACCCAAATTTATATTTAGAAATCAGGAAGTGTTCATATTTATTACGGAAATTTATTACGGAAATATATGGTTTATTTTGTCAATGCTTTCAAACTGTTATTGGCAGATAATCAAATTAAATACAGTGTTTTTTTTTTTTTATTTATTTTGGCAAATTTTGTTTGGGAATTTTTGACATGCACGTGTGTTAACACTTTGTGAGTTTTGTTTCTGACTGTATATATTTCCTTTTTTATTATTACATGTATATACTTCGTAAGATGTTTTTAACGTCTTATTTTATTTAAGCATATATTTATATATTATAAATTACTATCAATTACATGTGCATAACTAGATCAGAATACCATAATTTAGATACTCATAAATTGTTACAGCTCTACAAATCACTAATAATATACTTTTTGTTATTTATCAAAGACATGAGTATAACTAAATATGTATATTATACTATATACATATATGATTTATGTAACGACCTATTATACAAGGAGGGGATAAACAGAGGCTACGCCTTTTGTCCAATCCTATTGAATTAATTTAATATCTCTTAATTAGATTATATTGTGTTTTCAACTGTCGCATTTTCTTAAAGTTTTATTAATAAATATATGTCTTTCAAACTTAATAATTCACATTTGTTACCATCTTAATCCGCGGTATACATGTACTCATTTTCATGACATTAAGTGTAGGATAAAAGAATGTTTGCCAAGTAGTGTGAAGACAATTCGCGGCTGTATTTTTGCCGGTTGCAGTCAGAACAGTTCAAGCATATCTTTTACTTCGAAAGTTTTGGAATTTTTCTGTATGTGGTGGCCTTTTTGTTCAAATCTCACAGCAAAGCATACTATAGTATACCAAATCTTGAGGCCTTTCATTTCAATTTCTCACAGCATAGCATACAAATCTCATAGCATTGTGTTAAAATCTCATAGCATATCATTAAAATCGCATACCAAAGCATGGTATACAATTGTAAAAAGATATGCATGAAATGCCTGTATATACTCATGTGTACATTATCTTTATACAAGTATATGGCTAAAATGAACGTAGGGTGTGAGATTAAATGTCATATTGTTCAGAGTTAACATTGTTTCTACGAAAGGTAATCTGTAACCAATATGGGGCAAGACTTCTGGAGTTGGAAAGCAAATGGGAAGAAAGCTGGCTGGATTTACACAGTCGTGTCAGAGGTAAAGCAAAATATTACACAATGTATGTGGTTTAAATTATTTGGATAGATCGATAGCATTCACGCCATATCCATGTTGGGGGAAACGCAGAAACCAAGCTGAAATATATCTTGTAAATCTATAAAAAATATTCACATTGAAATAGAAATACACACATTCATACATACACACATATCTAGATAACAAAAACAAGAGAGAGAGAGAGAGAGAGAGAGAGAGAGAGAGAGAGAGAGAGAGAACTTTCTCTCAATGAATTGAATTGAAAATGTTACTTGAACTTTAATCGTCATGTGATGTGCAAAGTTCATCCACTTTAATATTTTTGTCTCATTTATATTCAAAAGGAATTGTGGTCTATAATATCTGATCGGAGAAAATAAAAAAAAAGTAAAGTGTACGTGGACCAATTTAATTATATAGTATAATAAAATAATTTCAGGTTTTACATATGTGTGGCTTGGATTGAGTGATGTTCAGAAAAAAGGCCAATTTGTGACACTGTCTGATGCACGGAAACCTTTCTATAGCAACTGGTGGAAAGGAGAACCTACCAATGGCGCGAGCGAAGCCTGTGTTACTTTAATAACAGCGAGTGGATGGTATGATGGTGATTGTGATAAAAAACATAACTATGTATGTGAGAAATAAATCGAATGTGTAAATGAATAACCAGTGTTCCTTTTATTTATAATAAAGACAAAGAACATAATTGAAAAAACCCCAAAACGACGCTATCTGTGAATGTCCTACGCATTTTAACATTATTGCAATGCTACACTATTAGCGATTTAGTTAATAGTGTTTAAATTGTTCCATAGTGTGTATAGTGGTCTGATATGTTTTAACTTTAACTGTATACAATGAAGAAACACCGATTTACCTACAATCAGCAAACCTTTACTTCAACGAAAAATTTGTTGTTTATATGAATTCGAGCGATGATAATAACTCAAACGTTATTCTTTCATTTATTTGTACAAAAATAACTCTTAATCATTTAATTGATCGGTACGTTGCATTGTACCTATATTTTATTATATTCGCATGTATGTCTTTGAGAAAAACTAAAACCGTTATAATGCAACCTTAATTAATCAAACAACTTTGTTTCTCTAAAAAGAAAATCGGCTTATTTCAAAAGTAATATGAAAATATCACTGGTAACGGATTTTACAACAATTAATTACATTGTGCGTCACTTCAGAAACTTCTATTTAAAGAAGATTAAAATATTTATTGTGAAATTATAAAAATACATTTAAGCTATGAATCTGTAGGTTAATATTCAAATAAATAATTATCATATATTGACAATTTAAAACATATGTACATGTATCTAATGTAAGAATTCAGTTTCCGTAAACACTTTTCTTTTGCTTAAAAAAAATAGAAATTGTATTATGAAGTATCTGTTTCATATTTGGATATTTTACTGGAAATGGACATTGATGGTAACCTAACAACAAAACTTTATGATAAACGCGATGACTTTAATTTTTCTATAGTCAACTTTCCTTACTTATGTAGCAATATACCTTCATCACCTGCATATGGTGTTTTTGTCTCTCAGTTAATTCGATACGCAAGGGCATGCTCTTCGTATGAACAGTTTCTAAGACGAGGCAAGCTACTGACAAACAAGTTGATAAAACAGGACTATCAACAGTCTCGTTTAAAGTCATCTTTTCGTAAGTTCTATGGTCGATACGATGACCTTGTCAGCAAATACAATCTTCCACTGAGTCGTATGCTGACTGACGTTTTTCATACTTATTGTAACCATAATAAATTACGTAATTGTCTACGGACTTTTGCGGTTTTTATTTTCCCGATTACGACAAAGAGCACACGGCGGGTGTGACCGGTCAGCAGAGGATGCTCACTCCTCCTAGGCACCTGATTGTAACAATCACTTGTATACTAGCACCAGGCTAGCTTCGAAGCCCTTTAATTTTGTAATACTGTTTACCCATAATTCTCTGCAAATGCGCAGTCAGGTAAAACCGCTGACACCTGGTCATTCCCGGGTTGGCTGCCGTGTGACAAGACACGATTTTGAGGGCAGCTCATATTTGCTGTAAAGAGCGACATTATTGCAGTATGCATTGTGCATGAACCTTGTTAATGAGCGGGCACGGATAGCAGACCGTGGTAAGTATATTTATCGTTTTATGCAGTATTTTTGTGTATTCGACTAGTAATTCTTGTTTATTGTGAGCTAAAAATAACCTTGGCCAGCGTTCACCTGTTAAACTTACCTGTGTGAGCAGTCGGGCGTATCTTTTGCGTGGAAGTTTAAATGCCAGTTTTATATTATCGATAAAGCCCTGTGTCAGAATTGTATAGCTTTGAATGTTATTCTATGCGTATTTTGTTGTATTAGATAAAACTTGCTGATTTATTTAAATGTCTTGGGCGGAAGTGATTCACCGGAAATGATTGACCGGAAGTGTGCGCCATATTTATTTTGTTATTATTTACATGTTGCTATGAAACTCAACTCTGTTTACATATTAGTGACAGACACTTATTATATGATTATTTTATAATAGTATCATCAAATGTTGCCATACTCAGGTTGCCTACATGTACTTATTACTGGAATAAATTGTAGCATTTTGACTTGGTCATACAACTGTGAAGTTCCAGTGGGGAGAACCACTCTGATGTTGAACACCACCACGGCGCCTAAGGTCCAGGACTACAGCCCTGTAAGGAGTCCACGGTGGATTTAGGGGAGGAAATAAAGTCTACCTCATCACATCAGCGAGGAATTCAGATAGTCAGATGATCTGTGATTGGAGTCGAGATAAGTGATCGACAGAGGAACATCAGTGATTGAAAGTTTAGTGATTGAGATCTGTTAATTAGTTTCAGTTGTGAATAAGTAATCATCAAAGGTGTGGCAACCATATTTTGAATTTAAAGAAACATAATATACCGGTATAACGTCTGTCTGTCAAAAAGGGTATTTTTTATATACATACATATTATTTTTTTATAATTGTGTTAAAGTAGGGTCATTAATTACAGCCAATTGAATGAGTATGGGGTGTGAGCGAGTGTGGGTGTGAAAGTGATATTGTAAATATATTTCATTTGTTATTTTGTAAATAAATTTATCAAACTGAAGCTGTCTTAACTGTCATTTGGAGAACGCCTAGCTCATCCACGTTACACTGATCCTACCTCCAATGTAATGGAGGTCCGTGTTTGCTCAAAGTTTGTATTTTGACTATCACAGGCAAACCAAATCATCGTTTCATTTTTTCCCAATTGTGACATTTTCCCGACTTTGACATCTGCCTCGATTGTGACATGCCCAATATTGTGACAAGGAGCGCTCGGCGGGTGCGACCGGTCGGCAGAGGATGCTCACTCCTCCTAGGCACCTGATCCTACCTCTATCTTGGAGGTCCGTGTTGCTCTGCTTTGAATTTGTATTTCGTTTTATGGATTTTTGAGATGGTTGACGGTTTGTTATTGTCATTTTTTCATTTAATTAATATTTTTGCTTTTAACGGGTTCTTCGGTTTATATAACCACTTAATATGAGGTTTACCAAAAATTCTTTTATATAAAGTTATTAAGTGTAAGTTCCTTTGAACTAAATTGAAAAAAGAAATAGAAAAGTGATATAATTTACAGACAGACCTTTACGCTGCTCAATCCAGCACATGCAAACAGGCACCGGATAACAGTTAGTATATTGAACCAAAGCGGCAAATGAACCGTAGTAGCATCTTATCTGTTTAATGATTACGACTTAAAGTTTCACACAATTCACAGCTAGTTTGCATTTACTGTTTTTTATTTAATTCATTGAAGATCATAAATATTTAGAAAGATTATTTTTTCATTTATTGGTATATGATTGAATTATAATTAATTTGATAAATTACAACATACTAACATATATGGATAAGAGCTTTTATACACAAATATTTTAACCATTCATGCAACTACATCAGCAATGGAGGACATCTAAAGTGGCGTTTCAGATATTTGGACGATTTTGTTTACGGACGATTTTATTTGGAAAGATAATTGTTACAGGTCGTGCTAACATTGTTTCCGTTATCTTAACTAGTATTTTATACTTATCCAAAGTGTTTAGTGCAATGTGTATCGTCTCGATCCTCTCAAATAGTCGTTGAACTGTATTCCACCTGTATCTCAAACGACCGTGTAGTGAGCGATAGCCCGCTAGGTTCCGTTCGTCATCGAAAGCAAGATTTTTGTCTTGCCTAGATGGCCGAGTGGTTAGCGCGGTGGCTCCTCACTGCTAGGAGAATGGGTTCCAGAGGTCGCGAGTTCAAGCCCCGGCCGGGGCGGAGGTGAAGCTCCAATAAGGTGAATTTCTCTGTGCTTTATATATATATATATATATATATATATATATATATATATTTCGTTTTACAATTTTAATAAATAATTTGCGCCCCTATTTATTGACCCGATTTTCAGGTATCGTTTCTAAAGGCAATTTTTCAAAATACATTTTCTATCAGCTTTAATAGATCTATTATGTGATAATGATATACAACCATCAACAATTTGAATGTTGTTTACAATATGCATAGCTGTCAAGTTGCTTGAATTACTATAGCAAGTACTCTAGTTACTGTTAATGTTCTGTTTTTGCGGTGATGAAATTAAATGAAGACTCTTCATGTTGGGAAATTTAAGGCAGTTTTGTTGAAATAAGATTGCTTTTAATCATTGCTCAATCTGGGTAGAGTTAGTTTGGGCCCTTATTAATATGGCCATATCCACAGCATATCATTTAGTTCCGGTCATCATATAGCATGCGCCGAAGCATTTCTATGCATTTGAAAAATGCCAGCGTATTACCGACTTGCGGTGCAACAAGACTTACGATAATGCATTGCGTATGGACAATTTTAAATACATCTCGGCTATTAAAGTTATTTATAAAACGAGTTTTAACGAACTATTCTAATACATTGATATTTGGTATAAAAGGTTAAGGAAAGTATATTAACGTTATTGTGTAAACAAATATAATATCAGGTATGGCAACAATAGACACATTTTATATATCCGGACGTTTCACCTATCCACACGATCTAACTTGGAACGAAAGTGTCGGAATTAGCAAGGCTTAGCTCTATTTAGTTAATAAAGCTTGAAATTTCTCGAGGCCCTGAAATTGTTCCACTGTCATTTTATGTCCATGAATTATCAACCTTCTCAGATTGGAGTAGATGCTCTATACTGTGTTGTTAATGTGGTTGAAAATGAACTTAGCTAAAAATAGAACTTGCTAAGTGAAAGAAAGTCAATCCAATCAGAATTTATCAAAAAGGAGAGTGTTAATTTTATTAAGCTCGTTAATCATAAAGTATACCGGTATTTCAATATTTTGACTCATTAAAGCCACTGTAGACGAGCTTTGTAAAATTAACACTCCTTACGCTTTATTAACTTAATAGAGCTAAACCTTACCAGTTTTTTGCCTACAGTGATGAGAATTTCCGTCCCATATAGCAATGTTGCCTATACAAAACTTAGAAGGTACGACGTATCTTGGGAATTTTCTAATGAACCTATTTTTGTTTTCAAGTCCACATACTTAGGTCTTTCCACATTTCAGGTGAAAGATCTTTCGTATTCTTTTGTTTTTTATTATCATTATTTTTTTCGTCCCTTATTTTTTCCCAGGACAGCTTTTTTGGTTATTTGATATATTGAAACATTTTTTTTTATGTTGTTGAACATTAAAAGTTATGATACTAAATGATCCTTTGCCTGGTAACCCCCAGAACTTACAAAGTTATTGCCCTTTGTGAATGAAATGCTTTTTATTGCTACTTCTCTGAGATCACAAGTGGTAGAGGCTTGAAACTTTTACCAAAGTCTTGATTTCACTTAGAGGGTTCTTCAGTCTATTCATACCGAAAGGATCCGATGCCACCTTCTAGCAGTTCTTGCCCCTAAAACTTCCTAAACTACAATGGAAAGACGAACAAATTGTGAACCATTCATTATAAAGACATCAAACCCTTGGAATGAAAGCGTCCACCTTGGTCAATCAAAATGACATCAAGGTCAAAGGTTAAGGTCATTCAAAAATCCCAAAATTATTGATTTTTCATATCTCTGTTGGTAAGGGTGATGTGACTTATTCATGAATGTAATAGGACTTCTGAAGATCTTTCAAAATATAGCCCTTCAGCTCCACCTTGAAATAGTTTTAGAGTTATTGCCCTTATTATATGAATCGCATGTTATCGCTACTATTCTGAAACCATAAGAGATAGAGACTTGAACCTGTTACCAATGTCTTTAATAGACTTAAATGATCTTTCAATTATCAAAAGGATCCAATGTATACTTAAGCAGTTATTGCTCCCGAAAGTTTCTTTATTTTTGTTAAAAACATAACTTTTGAACCATACATTGGTGAGACATTGGACCACTTGAAAAATGAAAAGTTGACCTTGACCAATCAAAATGACATACAGGTCAAAATTCAAGGCTAAAAAAAAACCCATACTAAATCCGTTGACATTGTTTTTTAATGAAGTAACGCAGGGAAAGCATTTTCATCGATTCTATTGAAACAGAAATGTTCTTAACATAAAACATAATAAGGTAGAAAGACTTCTAATTGTTTGAGAAGAATTAGTCTACTAGAATTTTTACGCATCTTTTTTGTTTACTGAGTAACTTTTGATAACTGTTCATATTGTTTGTTATGATGATAAAATGTTAAGATTAAAAAATAATGTTAAGTTCTTTAAAATATTTTAAAATTCCTTTTCAATAAGGATACTAATAAAGTGACTTTTATTGTCTCTACTGCCACGGAGAAAGATACACCTGACATTTGAAGGTTTTAATTAAATAAACAAAACAGTGTGTGGAAGTCGCCTTGTCACCTAGTAAGATAAACACGTTTATATGTGGCATTTTTTCTTCAAATTTTGTTATTTTTTTGGTGTTTATTAAATATTCAAATTTAAGGAGCATATGTCTGCTTCATACTGATCCATTTTTCGGCATGAGATCCATAAATACCATTGTGTTAGAATACATATATCCGAAATTTGTCACAATAAAACAGCTGCATTCTGTTGATGACCAAAATTTGAATCATTAAAGCCTGTTACATAATATCTCACGACACAAAAATAAACTTAGGTAACATTGCTCTATGCACTTATTTGAACAAATGTAAAGTTAGTAAATTTTTCAATCCCATTCCAATGATGAACACAATGACTACTTCACATACAGAAAAAAACCCCAATCACTATTCAACGAACAAAATAGTAGATTCATTTATCTTCAAAAATTACAGATAACATCCAACATTTTGCTGAGCCAATGAATCATCTTAAGTATCTTTCTCAAAAGACAATGTTAATATTAGGAAGTTTATTAAGCACACATACAAATTCAACAATATACAACGTATTTATACAAAGAAGTCAAGTATAGATAACCATACTACAATTTAAAATTCAGAAATGTGCCTAAAACTTGATCATTTTTCCATAAAAAAACGTTTATTGCAATACGTATCATGAGTCCTGACTAATTACTTTTTTGATATTAGCCGTTACTGTTTGAAACAACAAGTTGTATAGTCAAACATGAACAATTTAAACAAAAGCAATCACTAATTATACCGTCATATTTCTACTTTGAGCTACTGTAAATTATTACTTGTTCAAGAAAGTGACCTCGACGAGACGATACTTCGAAGAGAAGAGACGAGACTTTGGAGAGAAAGGACGAAACTTCTGGGATGAATTGAGTCTAACATTTTCATTTGGATCATTTTATGCTCTCAGTTTGAATACCGATATGTTTTCTTAACACTGTTTATTTTGAATTTTAGTTGATAATTTGATAATGAAATTTATAAAATGATGCAAAATGTTCATAATTTCATAATAAATGAAAGAATGAAACAAGCACACATTCTCATGAAGATATTTATACTATGATACGTAACGTTATTTTGCAAAAACAATTTGATAAAGCATCCATCTTCACGAAGAAAAAACATACGGGAATTTGTGACGTCATCTCTGACTTTGATTTGAAGCGCCACATTTAAAGATGTAACAATTATGAATATGCGTGGATTTAGTTTGAATCATATGATCAAGTACGCTACTATTCGTGGACAATGTTTCTAACAATAAAATATCTTAATATATATTGCACTTCAATGAACATTATTTTTTGGTAATGAAATCAACAACGAGATCCCCATATACTGGTATTAAGGAATATCGATAATTCTCAAAATGACTTTTGTACAAAATGAGTCTCACAAAGTGTGACATATTTAATGAACAAGTTAATTATAAATCATATCAAAGTAAGAATTATCTATCATTATGTAATCATTGTCATCAATATGTTTTATTACACTGCCTCATTTATTATTATGTTAAGCATGTAATTGATGCTGATGAATAACCAGTTAATATAACATGATCATGTGTTGTATACATGACATGGTGTCAGAAGTGGCTGCAACAATCGGTCAGATACCCAGGCAAGGCTGAAGCATCCTTTATGGAAATGAAGTGTTAGTTAAAAGTGAACATTTGAACTGATATTTCATGTCATTTTAAAAAGATGGCATCGGACAAGGAGCCAAATCCGAAGATGGCGTGGGAATCTCAGGACCTCCCGAGCGCATTCAAGTCATTCAAAGCACATTGTGAATTTATGTTTGGTGGACCTCTCAAAGGGAAATCGGAGGAACAACAGTGCAATTACCTAATGTTATGGGTCGGAGAAAAGGGTAGGAACATTTACTCGACTTGGAATCTGCTAGGTGATGATAAGAAAACTTTGAAAGTTTATTTTGACCGTTTTGAACAATATTGCAAGCCTAAATCTAATGTGATATATGCACGCTACAAGTTCAAGTGTCGCACTCAAGATGATGAAGAAACTTTTGAACAGTTTTATACCGATTTGAAAGTGTTGTTCAATGACTGTGGATATAATCCTGATATTGAGGATGAGATGTTGAGAGATCACATTGTGTTTGGTGTGAAATCAAAGAAAGTTCGTGAAAAACTCATTAGTGAAGGATCAGAGCTGACCCTACAGAAATGTACAGACATTGTAAGAACATTTGAGCTGTCACAGAAGCAACTGAAATCTATGAAGTCATCAGGGGAGGACCCTAATGTGAATATGATCATGAAGAAGAAGTCGCAGGCAGTTAAACCTCGCGCATTTAAGGCAAAACAGAAGAAGTGTTTCCGATGTGGATATGAACATTTCTATAAAGATAGATGTCCTGCTATTGGACAGTTGTGTAATTTGTATCAGAAGCCTGACCATTTCGCAAGCATGTGCAAAACTAAAACACAGTCGTACTCCCACAAACATGTTAAAACCAAAGAACATCACAAACAGAAGAAGAAAGTGAATATGATACAGGAAATATCTGATGCAGACAGTGAAAGTGATGAAGAAAGTGATATATCTGCTGAAATATTCATGGGCATGATACATGAAGTGAATTCGGTAAATCCAGAATCAGACTGGACAGTTAACTGTAAAGTGAAAGACCAAAGTGTAACAATGCATGTGGACACTGGAGCCAAGTGTAATGTCGTTAGCCGGAATGTTCTACAGCGCCTGAAATTCAATGAAACAATTCAGAGATCAGAAGCCGTATTGAAAAGTTTCAGTGGACATACCATGAAATCCACAGGATTAGTAGTACTACCATGCACATTTCACCAAGAAACATTCAACATTCCATTTGAAGTTGTAGACATCAAAACTCCAACAATACTTGGATCAGAGGCAAGTCAACAGATAGGACTTGTTCAGAAGATGTTTAGCGTGTCACAATACGAAACACGGGCTTCACAAAATCTAACAGAACAGTTGATACACAAGAACTATTCAGATTTATTCATTGGTGTTGGTCGTTTACCTGGCAAACACAAGATACACTTGAAGGAAGATGTGCAACCAGTCGTCCATCCATCGCGACGTATCTCAGTAGCACTTCGTCAAAAAGTGAAAGACAAACTAAGAACCATGGAGAGAGACAGCATCATTGTTCGACAGATAGAGCCAACCGAGTGGGTCAACATTCTTGTAACAGTCATAAATCCCAATGGTTCAGTGAGACTTTGTCTTGATCCTAGAGATCTCAACAAAGCTATAAGAAAACCTCACTATCCAATGTTTACCATTGAGGAAATTGTTTCTCGCATGCCAAATGCCAAGTACTTCTCCAAGTTGGATGCAACTTCCGGTTTTTGGCAGATTCAGCTGGATGAAGACAGTTACAAACTTTGTACTTTCAACTCACCACTTGGAAGATTCAGATTCTTACGGATTCCATTTGGTCTCAACTGTGCATCAGAAATATACCAAAGTGTGATGTCCCGAATGGTGGAAGACATAGACGGTGCTGAAGTCATTGTCGACGATATTCTTGTGTGGGGTGAAACCCTTAAGGAACATGATGAAAGATTAAAGAAAGTCTTGGAACGAGCAAGAGACTATAATTTGAAATTAAGTTCCGAAAAATGTGAATTCCGCAGACAGGAAGTGACCTACGTTGGACATGTTCTCAGTTCTGAGGGACTCAAGGCAGATCCAGAGAAGATCCGGGTCGTGACAGAAATGACACCGCCAACTAACAAAAAGGACCTAAGGAAATTCATGGGATTCATCCAATATCTTGCCAAATTTCTTCCAAACTTGTCTCAGGAATCGGCACCCTTACGTCAATTACTCTCTAAGGATGTTGCATGGCACTGGGATGGAGATAAGCAGAAAAGTTTCCAGAAACTTAAGGAGATGGTAACAAATACTCCAGTTTTGACATATTTTGATCCTGAAAAACCCGTCTTACTTACCGTGGACAGCAGCTCAACAGGTCTTGGAGCAGCATTAATTCAAGATGGTAAACCAATCGCATTTGGATCCAGAGCTTTGACTACAACGCAGCAGAAGTACTCACAATTGGAAAAGGAGACCCTAGCTATAGTTTACGGCTGTCAGAAATTTCATCAGTATGTATACGGAAGAAGAATTCAAGTTGAAACTGACCACAAACCTCTTTAATCTATATTACGTAAACCATTACATGACATTCCAGCTCGACTGCAGAAAATGGTTTTCACATTACAATGTTATGACTTGGATGTAACATACAAACCTGGAAATAGTCTTGTTGTAGCTGATCATCTATCCAGAAATTACTTGAACGAGACAACAGAGAAGTTAGTTGATGAATTTTCCGTCAATGCTTTGTCATACTTACCCTTATCACCTGGAAAGTATGCAGAATTACAGAAATCTGCTTCTGCGGATCTTGAAATGATTCTACTCCGTAAAGCTATTCTAGAATGATGGCCAGAGAGTCGCGATCAGCTTCCAGTGGAAATACGCACTTACTGGAACTACAGAGATGAACTTGCATGTATAGTTAGCTTGATCTACAAAGGTCTTAGACTAGTGATACCACAAACCT
The DNA here is from genome assembly GCA_016163765.1 of Magallana hongkongensis. Taxonomy (NCBI): domain Eukaryota; kingdom Metazoa; phylum Mollusca; class Bivalvia; order Ostreida; family Ostreidae; genus Magallana; species Magallana hongkongensis. The sequence goes on along the minus strand of WFKH01011926.1, from coordinate 3,599,173 downwards.
GTCGAAAGGAAATGTTTGCGAGGATACACGAATCTCATTTAGGCATTGTAAAATGCAAAGCGATGGCACGTAAAGTCATGTTTTGGCCATCAATGGGAAGTCACATTGAAGACGTTATCTCCAAATGCAGCATTTGTGCTACTCATCAGCGACAAAACCCAAGAGAAAGTCTTATTCCTCATAAAATACCAGAACGACCTTGGTCTAAAATAGCCATGGATTTGTTTGAATTCAATGGACACCAGTATCTCTTGTCAGTAGACTGTTATTCAAAATGGCCAGAGATAGCGAAACTGGAACAGCCTAACTCCAGTTGTGTGATTCAACATCTGAAGAGCCAGTTCGCACGATACGGTATTCCAGATGAATCCATGTCTGATAACGGACCTCAGTTTGCTAGTGCTGAATTTAGGAAATGCGCCCAAGACTATGAATTTCGCCATTTGACATCTAGTCCACATTTTCCCCAATCCAATGGACAAGTGGAACGAATGATTCAAACAATTAAACACTTACTCGAAAAAGCGAAAGATCCTTACCTGGCAATCTTGGATTATAGGAACACACCTTTAGAAGAACTTGGATTATCGCCAGCTCAGTTATTTCTAGCGAGACGGTTAAGGACTAAGTTACCTGTATCAGCAACACTTTTGAAACCACAGAATGCTGACTTTGTCAAGGAAAGTCTAAAGACTCGCCAGGCCAAGCAGAAAAGGAAATTTGATAAACATGTTCCAAAATCTGACTTGAAACCATGATTCCAGGAGAAAAAGTTATGATCAAACACAATGATCAGTGGATACATGGATCAGTTGCAGAGAAACATGAATCGTCACGTTCCTATGTAGTGAAGGGAAACAATGGCAGGAAATATCGCAGAAATAGACGAGACTTAAGGCCAACAAACTCTAATCCTGCGGAAGTGACAGAAGAAGAAGAAAACCTGGAAATTCAGCCATTCCTAGATCATACCACCCAGCGAATTATCTATCATTATGTAATCATTGTCATCAATATGTTTTATTACACTGCCTCATTTATTATTATGTTAAGCATGTAATTGATGCTGATGAATAAACAGTTAACATAACATGATCATGTGTTGTATACATGACACAAAGTATGTTTGTTTACTATGTAGATATTGAGAAGTGTGACATGTTGATTGTTGCACACTATATTCTTAGTTTTCTTTATCTAATTAATAACATGACGCCCCATCGCCTTGCGACATATGCTGCACTGCTAAAAATTATATATATATATATATATACAATAATGATTTTAAAATTACCTGGAAAGATCTAGTCAGTTTAATGCTATTAAATTAAACATAAGTCCGATATTAGATAGCAGCTTACTTCTTAACTCCTATATAATGCCAACAGTCTGTAATTGCTGATAGACAAACCGTCAGCCTTTGAAATGAAGAGTCCAAAAAGTTTGCTTATGTACATGTGTTTAATCATCATTGGTTTTGGGGCATCGATTGAAGGTAAAAGAAAAATGCACGTGTTTACAAAGGTTTTTATAGATTTGTTTATTTGTGAAATAGTGTTTAAAATAGAAACTTAATAAATGAAACCCAAAAAAATGTAATGCTGTCTTGAGCAACCTTAATCAATTCACGTTGGAATCGCCATACTGAATGTGTTCTTTTTAACATTTATTAAACAATATCTAAAAAAGTTTGAGTGTATATTTAATTTTTCTTTTTATATTTCAAAAGTATTACTGAACGCATGCAAAAAAGGATGGGTTCCATTTGGAAGGAACTGCTATATATTCTCATCATCAACAGCTACTTTCAAAGATGCTATAGTAAGATAATAGTTGTATTTTATTTAGTTTACTTTTGTCTATTAATATACTGTGTTTGGAGCTCCGCTGTGTTTTTAGACAATACAAAAACCCAAATTTATATTTAGAAATCATGAAGTTTTAATATCTATTACGGAAGTATGCGGTTTATTTTGGCAATGCTTTCAAACTGTTATTTTCAAACTAAATACAGCTTTTGTGTATATATGTTAGCACTTTTTGATTTTGAATTTTTGACATGCACTTGTGTTTACACTTTGTGTGTTTTGTTTTTGAATGTATACATATATATTTTATTGTTATTATATACTTCTTAAGATGTTTACAACGTCTTTTTTAATTTAACCAATATATATATATATATTCACACACATCCGAAAAATCAGATATATACAA
>WFKH01011926.1:3546429-3583613 GCA_016163765.1 Magallana hongkongensis | reverse complement strand
GTGTGTGTGTGTGTGTGTGTGTGTGTGTGTGTGTGTGTGTTTTAAGTGGTTTGTAAGGAGCAGTATAAACATATTTCACTTTCCAACTAATTTTACTTCACAGCAAGAAACTCTCACATAACTCAGATCGCAGCAGTTTGTGGTAGTAAATGCCTTAGAATCTTGCTCCAAAACTGATGCTTTTTTACACTGTATTGCAGGATTTGTTGACACCAGGCTTCTGTTCAAAATTTTCAAACCAAACTTGAAATCGTTTTCTCAGAAAAGTCTTCTTGAACAATTTGTATTTTCAAATTATAATGCTCATGATGCACTTGAAGATGTCTTGGCTCTTAGAACACTTGTTCAAACTGTTGACATTGATGTGGCTTATGCCCAGTTTTTATCTGCATCATTCACATTTTCTAATGCACTATGAAATTATTAGTATTGTTTACAGATTCAGCAAAACTTGCCCTCTCTTGGACATCTAGTTGAAGAGAGAGAGAGTAATTAGTAAAAACATGGCTAACAAAATTGCAGGTAGTGGTCTAAATTTAAATTTTTTACAGCTTGCCTACTCCAGAAACCCAAGTGAAGGTATTCTTAATCTTTTCTCTGAACCAATAGTGAGAAACAGAGTATGAGTGACAAAATCACAGAAAGTGATTGCTTTAATAAATAAATACTTTGCTTCAAATGTTGAAAGTTAATTGTAGATGCATACCGGTAATTAAATATAGTTATGTGCAATACATTTGCATAAACATAGACATTAAGTAACTGTGGTCTTATATGTAAGTTGATATAATTGATATACAGTAGAACACTGTTATAGCGAACACGCTTATAATGAATTGACGTTTACAGCGAAGTGACTATATACTATGTCGTAAACGACGTATATAAAGAATTATATAAAGAATTTCACTTATGATGAAGTAAAATCACCCGTCCCTGGCATTTCGTTATTAGCGTGTTTTACTGGACATGCAATTGCACAAATTCATTTGGAATCATTCAGTTTTTTTTAAATATTGCAGATTGTAGAAATTGTGATTACATTGTACCTTTGTACTTTAGAGTTTTATGATTTTTAATATGTACTAATTAATTTATGTGCATTTTGCTAGGATTTTGATTTTGAATAATTTATGAAAAAAAAATACCAGCTGTTGAACATAGTCATTTTTTGGCAAAATATTGCATATATATGTATGGATAACTCCTCCTACAATTTTCGAGATAGGAAGTTATTCTTTTGCAGATCAATTGTACATTATAATATTATCAGAGGTGCATATGCAAATTGCTAAGATAATTTTGATTTCTGATGATTTGTGAAAGCAATACCAGCTGTTGAACTTACTTATTTTTGGGCAAAAATATTTCATAACAAGTACCCAATTTCTCTGGATAGGTTGTGTTCATCAATTCAGGGTTGACAAATGGATTATGGATACTGTTCACACACAAGAAAACCAGGTTTGCTGTCACTTTGACAGCTTTTCTCTTGTTAATATGTGTTATAAAATAGGTTTTATGGCTTTAAATATGTACGATAGTATCATTGAGCCAGAGAAAGTTTAATACACCTTATAATTTTTGTAGTAATTCACAATTTCAAATGAAAATCTATTATATGCATATGCCATAATCAACAAAATTCAGAAAAAAAGTTACAGATAATTTGATGTAACATTAGTCTTCTAATGACTGATGAAATGCTTGCTACTAATTGTACAAGGAATGTAATTCGTTTTAGATGTTAGATTGAAAAAAAAAAATGGACGGAATATGTCTATTTCTTTTCCATTTGCTATTACACTTTTCTCGAATAACTGTTATAATCGGTACTATATGTTTATACATGTCAGTAGATTGATATTTCATTAGGTTGATATTAAAAAAAATGTTGTTGAAAACATTTATATATTTTAATAAAATGTGTTCGATTTTCTTTATTAAAAAGGAGGAAATTCGGGTTGAAGATCCTATGTATTAATACAAGAACCACTAGGTATAGAACTTGACTCATACATGTATGACTGTGCGAAACTTTAACTGAAAAAAAAGAAAGGAGGAAATTCGGGTTAAGAATTCTCGTTATCAAATGGTCAGTTTTATTTTTCTTTAACTAAATGGCCTTTAGTTGTAACAAATCTACGAAACTGTTCCCTGGAAATGAAGTAATTTGATGCATTTTCTGTGTAAAGAAAGAGGAAATTCGGGTAAAAGACCCCCCCTCCCCCCTGATTTTAAAATGGTCAATTTTATTTTCCTAATAAAAAGAAATTCCTATAAAAGAAATTTCCAATATAGGTTGACAATTAAAGAGATGTTGAAAACATTAATGTTCTGCAAAGAAGTGGTTATTTTTCTGTATTAAAAAGAGGAAATTCGGGTTTAAATCTGTTATCAAATGGTCAATTTTATTTTCCTTCTGCTAAAGCCTTTGTCTCATATTATTCTACGGAACTATAACTAAAATAATAATTTCTTATTATAGCATGAAATAATAAAAGAGGCTCAAAACATTGAGATTTTGCGAAATTGAATGGATTTTTTGTATAAAGATAGAGGAAATTCGAGTTAAAGATTACTATTATTATAAGGTTATTTTTCTTTTTTTTATTTAGTATAACACTAGGCTCATATGACTGGGCAAACGTGAAACTGAGAAAAAAAAATTCCAATATAGGTTGACATTTAAAGAGATGTTGAAATCATTGATGTTTTGCAAAGGAGTGGTCACTTTTTTATGTAAAGGAAGAGAAGAGGAAATTCGGATTTAAAATTCTCTGTTATCAAATGGTCAATTTTATTTTCTTTTTGCTATAGCTTTCTTCTCATATTATTCTACGGAACTATAACAAAGAAAAGAAATTCTTGCAAAATTGACTTGAGTTTTTTGTAAAGTCTGAGGAAATTCGGATTCGATTATTTTGAAAATTTGTAATGTAATTCCTTTTTTCTCTACTGTTTTGAAATATTTTGACCTCAAAATTTTAGATCCCGAGTAAGTTTGGAAATGTTCAGTCTAAGGATATTTCTGGTGTATCAAAGTCTAAGAAAGGTTCTTAAAATGGTTATTGAACGAAAATTATTGTCTATTTTAAGATGTTGACTTTGAGTGACTTTGGCACCCATAAAAGGCGCTCGATTTTTATAAAATTCTCAATTTTGAAAGAGAGTGTTCTAAAATTCATATATACGAATTTTCATTAAATTCTTAATATTTGAAGTATGAAAAAACTCCATCCTTAATATAAAAAAATATTTCGTTTTACATTATTCCTCAGTAATCTGCGCCTCTATTTATTGACCCGATTTTCAGGTATCGTTTCTGAAAGCAAATTTTCAAAATACATTTTCTATCAGCTTGAACAGATCTATAACTTGATAATGATATACAACCATCTATGATTTGAATGTTGTTTACAATATGCATAGCTGTCAAGTTTCTTGAATTACTATAGCAAGTACGCAAGTTACTGTTAATGTTCTGTTTTTGCGATAATGAAAATAAATGAAGACTCTTGGTGTTGGGGTATCTAATGCAGTTTTGTTGAAACATGATTACTTTTAATCATTGCTTGGTTGCGTCAGTTGCGTCTTCATAAATACGCTTGGGCCTTTAGTAATATGGTCATGTACACAGTATAGCATCCAGCTCCAGTCATTATAAAGCGTTGAAGCATTTCTGTGCATTTGAAAAATGCCAGCGTATCACCGACTTGCAGTGTAACAAGACTTACGACAACGAATTGCATATGCACGATTTTAAATACATTTCGGGTATAAAAGTTATTTAAAAAAATAGAATTTTAACGAAATATTCTAATTTATTGCTATTTGGTATAAAAGATTTAGGAAAATATATTAACGTCATTTGGTAAACAAACATATTATCAGGTATTGCAACATTAGACACATTTTAGATATGCGAACGTTTCACCTATCCGTACAATCTGTCTTGGAACGAAAGCGTCATATTTAGCGAGGCTCAGCTCTATTTAGTTAATAGAGCGTGAAATTTTTCGAAGCCCTGCAAATTTTCTGCTGTCATTTTATATTCATGGATCATCACTCTTACAGATTGGAGTAGATGCTCAATGCCGTGTTGTTAAAGTGGTCGAAAATGAACTTTACTAAAAAAGAACTTGCGAAGTGAAGGAAACCCAATCCTTTCAGAATTTATCAAAAAAGGGGAGCGTTCATTTAAGTAAGCTCGTTGGTCATAAAGTTTACCGGTATTACAATACTTTGACTCCTTAAAGGCATTGTACAAGTGCCAGACAAACGTGTCACATTTTGCCGTTTGCCTCATTATGCATTTCAACATTAACAATGATGCAGTTTTTTTTACCTACGGTGATTTGGACTTCTGTCCCATATAGTAATGTTGCCTATACAAGTTTTCGGAGGTACGATGTATCTTGGGAGTTTTCGTATGAACCTATTTTTGTTTTCGAGTCGACATATTTTCTTTACATATATTTTTATTAACTGAGTAACTTTTCATAACTGTTAATATTGTTTGTTTTGATCAAATATTAAGATATCATTTTTAAAAATTTGTCATTTCTTAAAAATATTCTTAAAAATATTCAAAGATTCCTTTTCATAAAGGATACTGATAAAGTTCATTTTATTGTCACTACTTCCATGGAGGAAGATACACCTGGCATTTGAAGCTTTTAATTAATTTAGCAAAACAATGTGTGGAATTTCAGCTTGTCAATAGCAAAAGCTTAACGCTTTCATATGTGACATTAATTTAATATTTGTTATTTTTTGTTGTTTTTTAAGGGGAGACAGGACACGTATCACGTGACTTTCATTGCAATGATTCTTTGATGTGCTAACTCTATTATGACGTCATAATTGATTTGATTGTATGATGCTATGATGTGATATATCCATTATGACGTCATACAGGATTTGATAGATCTTTTTCCCGTACTCAACGGCTCTAAAGTAGTCATTTATACAACATGAGATGAGGAAAATTTAAATTTTTAATTTTAGAAATGTAAATGTATAAAATCATAAGCGGTTAATATAATCAGGTATATATTCTGATAATGATCCGTTCATGTTAATTAATAAATCTAAATAATGCATTACTTTTTTGATAGTTTAAAACAGAAATTGTCACAAAAGGTCATAATTCCAGAATAAGGGGTATGGGTGATTCCAATTGTAGTATCTCTCTTGAATGGCAAGAAAGTGGCCATAAACATTTTATAAGTAATAAAGCGCATGCTTAGGTTGATATATGAAATTTTTTTCAAAAATTAATTGACAGGTTTTTTTGTGCCATCACATTTTGTTTAAATTTAGAATCAAAAACTTCAAAATTTGAAGCGCTGATTTGAGCAATATTTTGATAAAATTATGATATTGCTATGTAAAAAGGCCAATGTTGTAATTGATTTTGAAATTTGTTTCCATTCTTAAAATAAGTGAATATAATTTGCAAATAAATTCCATCAAATCAAATAATTATTGCAGAAAATTGAAATTGTTAAAAAAATTCATAATGACAGGCAAGGGGGATAATTCCTATCAAAATATCTCCCTTGCAAGGTAAGAAAGTAGTCATGAAAATAATGAATGTTGTAGTGGACATCTAAATCTAAACGTGTTAAGAAAAGCAAAAAATTTTATTGACAAATAATTTTACACTGCAACGTCCTGTTCCCCCTTAAATACTAGATGATATCACTCGCAAGAGCGGGCGTTAGCACTTTATTCATTAATATGATACAATTCTTAATATGTTGAATCATTTTTTTTGTTTATTTTTGTATATATTGTGTCCGATATTTTTTTAAAATTGCTTTTTCAACCTATTCTTTAAAATTGAAATAAAAAACCAACTGACTGGCTTGCTATTTAGAGGAGCGGGAAGAGATGAAAAATCTAAACTCAAATGGATGATAGATACATGTACGTTGCCTTAGTTCATTTTGTTGCAGCTGACTGGAAAAAACGAAAAAAAAACAAAGAAAACAAAAACTTCAACTTTATTTCAAACCACTGAGTAGTGTAACCAGATAGCAATGCTATGACCTTGAATTGTTAGTATTATAAATTGGCCACTATGATACTTATGTGTACCTTGTTACTGCGCAATTAATTGTTGTAATGATGACAAACAGAATGAACTTTGTGACTCTTGTAGCACTGCGCAGCATTCCTAAATGATGTCATGCAACCAGGTGCAGGATGCGGGCACAATAATATTCAAATTTGGAGTTTATAAACAAGTTGTCATATTTGGCGATTCTGTGTTTGCATCGATAGCTCTGGTACTCTATACTGAGTCATGTACCGCATGTTTTATATAACCTTTATAACTTTAAAACCATGAACTCATGTATACTTTTATAAATGACCTTTTAAAATTGTACGTAAGCGATGCGTCATACTCGGGCGGGAGAATCGGAGACTCGGAGAATCAAAACCTGCATCCCATACTCTATACAGTTCTGACAGTTTTGTTGCTTTATTTAGAAGTAAAATATCTCTGGAATTTGAACACTAATCATCATAGATGGGCCGAACTAGTCGGAACTGTCAATCATAAGTACAATGTTATATAATCCCCTGTAAAATGATGTTAATTGAGATCTTTAATTTTTGGGCTTATATTTTGATTTTGGATTTTGATATTGGATTTTGTAACTTTGACAAACCTATACGATCACGCTGTTTTATAAACTGCTTGTGAAACTACTATTGGACTTAGTGGTTCCTAAGTTTGAGTTTAAGATTTGCGATGGTCTTACAGGCTCGACTAAAAAATTAATCACTTTAAGGCTTCCAAGTAATTATATTTTTTACTATACATACACTACTTTACTTTGCCCCTGCGCTACTACATTTTATATCCTTTTGTAATTATTTTCTCGGTACCTCGTGTAACATAATTCATGTTTTGAGTGAAATAAACTTGAAGTTGAACTAGTGTAAATGCCTTTTATCTTAATGATATTTTAATTAAATAAAAGGGGTTTTCAAGAAAAGAAAACACCTGGAGGAATTCAAAGCCAAACACTTCTTGTATTTGTAGACAACAAATAGATGAATCAAGTTTTGGTGGATATATAATGGAAATATTTAAATAATTCCCATGAAGAACAAACATGCAAATCTGTTAGTATTGCTGTATGTTGTTAAATGAGGAAAATAAGAGAAATAAACACAGCTGTAGAAATTCACACTTAACTAAAACACGTTTAAGTATTGATGGAGGTCAATGTGCATTTTCGGTCATTGACAAACATACCGTCACCTGATGGATTAACCGGACAAGCATGCGCAGCATCCATCTACATATTTGTATCTACTACAGGACTGACCATGTTTCAATATGTGGTGGGGCTTTTTCGATTTTTTTTAGTTATGTTTATTGAAAATAATTGAAAATGTTAACTAACACTCGTAAAAATGAATGATTGTATTAATATTGACAGATGAAGTGCTACTTGCTATCGTGAAGAAATTAGCACGAATACGTGGTTTGGATTCATTGGCTGCATTCAAATTCTTTAGTGTCATGATTCCTGGAGACTTAATATCTTTTGAGCCCAATTTCTTGATAAACCTGTTAACGTAAAGTAAAAAATTAATCGTTTAATTCACTTTATTAGAACATACATTAAATCAATATCGAACTTGTAATACGTTGATGATATATGACGTTTTATGTATTTGAGGTGTACCTTAGCAAAAAGTTTGATTGAGCTAACATAAAAAGAAAAAAAAAATACAACAAATTATGGTATTAAATAAATGAAAGTTAACTTTTTGCACATTAGGGACAGTGAATAACAGGGTTAATGTATTTACACATTATGTACACTGTATATTATTTTCTTTAATTGCTACAATGTGTCTCACAGTACACACTGCTTGCTAAACATGACACAAAAATTGCACTAAAATTCAACCATTTAAAAGTTACGTAGTTAACATATTTTTATTTTTTTGACACTATTATGCAATATGTTGTTTGGTGATGATATCATTTTATTGCAATAGCCTGATCTATTCCCTGGCTGTACGGTCAATCATTTATATTACTTCTCAGGACTTGTGCAGGTAATAACACGAGACCAATTCTCAAATCACAGTATGTACTTATTTTACTCTATGTGTTGTCCATACAATACCCGGAACCTATAATTAAAAAAAAAGTTTTGTAGACTCTTCATTTCAATGGAATAAGAGATAAAACACTTCGGATGATATATCGCACGCTTAGCCACACATGGGTGGCGACCAAAGACGCAGTATATTACAGTTGTTTTTTCTCGAAACATCACCCACTATTGAAATTATTAGTTCACAAATTCCAATAAAATTGTTCGTAAAATGTTGCATGCACACTGTCAATAATCGAAGCAGTTGTTATCATGAATGTCAGATTTTTAATATTGAGCTGCTTTATTGCTAGTGACAAGAACTAGCAACGACTTATAATTTCTTAGGGATTTTCGACTTTCGGTCAAAAAGACCTATTGTTTTCGTCTTTTTAGGGTCTTCTGTCTTCAGCGGAAGACCCTTCTATTATTCTATTGTTTTTTTTTCACTTTTCTTATTAAGGTCTTCCGTTTCCAACGGAAGACCTTACTATTATTGTGCTTGTAAGATTATTCTTATTTTTCTTTTTTTTTTTTCTTCCTAGACGCGAACTTTGAGGCTTCACATCTTGCTCATTTCTGAACGGTTTTTGCTCAAATTTTCAGGGCTTATAGACATTACAAAACACTATCTAAAACATTTAATAAACTTTAAAATTCCTCTTCCGTTAACGAGTTGTTCCCCTTTAAAAAATTTTTAGGGCCTTTGGTTTCCAGACAAAGGCTCCGAGACAATGATAGCAGGGAATGGGAATCTAGCGAATTTGAATAACAGAGAAGTTGTGCACATCGATTTTTGTTTTTGGGTTACGTTTTTTATTTAAAAAAAGGTAGGTGGTCAAAAAATAGGATTAAAAAAAGTGCGAAAATTTAGACATAATTTTCTTTGTATCTTTTAAACAAAATATATTTTGTTAAGACATGTAGAATAAAAGTTTTGCAGAATGTTAAGGACTTTCATTTGACACCAATAAAAAAGGGCTGGCCCCTAAAATTAAGGGCTTGAAAGTTTTTGCTTAATAACTAAAAAACGGTTAGGATTTCGATATGGCTGTCGCTGGAAAAGTTGTTTGTTGGGATCTCACATAGGTCTCATAAAGGTCGTTACAATGTTATTTTGTTGGTGATTTGTGTTGTATAAGTGTAAAAAGCTGTTAACATGTTAACATGTACCTCGTTTAATTTGGCAAGTTAACGAAAGTCTATGTGCGTCCAACTAGCATAAAGTTACCACAGAAAGTATGCTGGTTTATACCGGATATTATTTTTTAGAATATATTTATTTTTTAGGAGTTTATGTCAGTTTTATTAAGTTCTTATAGTGCACAATCCCTAAAACGAGAATCGGAAAACAAAACATTCTTCTTCCTTTTTAGTAAAACACAAAGTACGGATTTAAAATGAATTTATGTATTACATTTGAGTTTTCATACTGCATGCATTTAAAATCTACCTTGAATCCGAGCTGTGTGTGTACCGTTACGTAAGCTATCCTTCACCCGCGGCCTAGAAAATCGGTCACCATGGTCGCGACGGGGCTAACTAGCGGTCAGCGGTTATCTAATACACGAGAGTTGCGTCTCTCATATATGAGTTTATTTAGCCGCGCACTCTAGAATTGTTTTAGTTTATATACCCGTAAATGAGTACAAGATCTGTTTTAATTTCTTCATGTTATAAGAGTTTGTCCATCTTGTTTTTATTAAATTAAACATTAGAGTGTATATTAAGAAGACGTTCTGAAAATTTATAAAGGCGATATTACTACAAATCGGAAACTTCGTCAGACTTAAATTAACGGTTGGTTTGTAGGTCTAAAATGTTTTTAAATCTGTACAAATATCGTTTTAAATCAACAAACAACCCAAAAATATTAAAACTTTTAAATGATGATCATCCCTCGCACATGGCCAAGGAGATCCCGCGCGAGTGGACAGGTTTGTGTTCTTCTACATGTACCTTATCACGCGTGCATGTTTCAGACTTTTGTACGAACACAACTATTTTCTTTTATTATGATTTCAACTATGATATTGGTTTAAGATGAAAAGATAAATTTATTTTACATGTACAGTTGATTTAGCAATGATTAATACGATTGCGCACAAGGTAGTTTATTATAATCAAAGTTCCATGTTTCATGTTTGCGGTAGGTGCTGGCACGATAAAAGGATGTCCTGAATTGAGGCATTCGGATTTTTTTTTAATTGGCAAAAAGATAATCATATTTGACGAAAATCATTTTTTGGCGACTTCTTCTTATGTGTAACATTTTCACTTTCCCACCCGTTTGTTTATTCGGTCAGTCTGTGTTCATTCAATCGCAGCGTGCGACCGAAAATCTTGTGTCGCTTCAGCGCACACAGCTGAGAACATCTATAGCCCCAGCCGGGTTATGTTTATGGCTGCAGATCATCAATTGTTATGTAATTGAGTAGCAATGTATCGAATGTTATCGAATATTATTGAGTATCGAAGTGTGCTTTCACTACAGTGGTCAATTGTTAAACAATAAGGCTATTATTCGAAGTCAATCATTTTCACATTATACATGTAGGTGCGAAATCGTAATCGGATAATTTTGCTAATAAATCAACCTGTTGAACACGCTAAACTTCTACAGATATGAACGGAATAATATATTATACTTAAAAGTTTTAAGTCAAAGGAAAATTGTTTTCGGATTAAGAAGTTATGAAATACGACTACATTATGCAACGCAGTCGGTCGCCATAGAAATCATCAAAGTACTGCAAGTGTCAACAGATTTCTTGTTTCGTACCATGATAGTCAAGCTAGCCAGCACTAACAAAAAATTAATTAAAATTATCGACTATTTTTCAAGCGTTTTCCGATCCCGATGTTAAACAAATGAAATTATTAGGCCACCTTGCACCCAAACTAGGACTTGTGCTCATAAGGTGAGCCCGGATTCCTCGGGGACGGGTGTACCCTCGAGGATTCCGGCGCCAAATTAGGCACTAGTGTTAACGATTTACGGCGCCAGGGCGCGGAGTAGACCTTAAGTGAACAAATTATTTCTGTAATGTAGCGTTCTAAACAAGGCGCCCTCCAAACATTGAAAGTTCTTACTTCACACAAAGATTGCTTATGACCTAAGTGTTGACTTGTGCTCATTAGGTGAGCCCGGATTCCTCGGGGGACGGGTAATCCCTTGAGGATTCCAGCGCCAAATTAAGCACTAGTGACACCGATTTCCGGCGGCAGGGCGCGGAGGAGACATTAAGTGAACAAATTATTTCTGTAATATAGCGTTTTAAACAAGGCGCCCTCCAAACATTGAAAGATCTTACTTTACACAAAGATTGCCTATGACCTAAGTGTGTGTTATGATTTTGTTTCAAGGTTATTTTGTGAAGTTCAAGGACATTGGAAGAAATTTCATAAGTTGTGTCTGCTTTATACTGTTTTTAAGGAGAAACATTGGATATTGCTTTTTCATTTAAAGATTGCTGATGACTTGAGGATGTGTCATGAACTTGACCCAGGGTCAGTTGTGCAATTTCAAGGTCGTTTGAAAAATAAATGCTTCTTTCTTGTCTGTCATATCTAGATGTAATATACATGGAAATGATTAGAAGGTAAAATTTGACACAAAGATTGCTTCTGACATGTTCTTAAATATGTCCCGACTTGAACTTTGATCATCTGTGCAAGTTCATTGTCACTATAAGAAAAAGAAGCATCCATTACTTTCTAATAGATAAATACTTTAGTTATGATTTTGTTTTTCTTAGTGGGGATGGGAGGAATTATTTGTGAGGTTGCTCACAGAACCGCCAGTTAGTCCACTGATAGCACTCTCCCCCTTTCTGGTAACCAAAATTCACCTTAAATTAACTTAATAAAGGAAATTGGATTTTGGGGCATTGTTCCCCCCTCCCCCAACACACATTTTAGTAGAAGGCAATATAAATTTTTATGGCAAATTGAAAACAAATTATATTAAACAAAATAAGTTATAGCTGCCTCACAACTCCCCGCCCTCTCCCCTACCACTACCACGGATTAGATTTTGAAGATTAATTTTTTCTTTTATTGGCTTGTTAATACATTTCGGATAAATTTGTTCCCCGAAGCAAAAACGATGCTGAGTGCTTGCATGGCCAAACGTTATACGGAGAGTTGTCCCTCCCACTGAGCACCTCTCGTACAGGGCACCCTCAGGTTGGAGAAGCCGTCATCGTTTATTTTTGATTTTCTGAACTTACTTTATCATATTGACAATCCTGTCTGATTAAAATTACCACCCTTCTGTTTACACTCATCAGGGTTTGATAGGTATCGATAACAATTCATCTTCACATGACCTCTATATTTGCACACAACCTAAATATATATCTCATTTACCAAATACATGACTTTATCTGTTAATGAAAGGTGCAACTCTTCAATACTCAGTCTGGGGGTTACATAGAAAGTAGGATTAAAATAATTTGCCTGTCTCCATTTAAAAAATTCCAATACATTTTCTAAAGCCCTGATTGGTCAGAATTTTAGGTCGGGTGAAGATGACCCCCTATCAATACCTGTCAGACCCTGTAAGGAGAAGAGGGTGCTTTTAATCAGACTGATTGACAATCCTTTTCCGACAGAAAGCTGCAACGGAAGACCTCTTCGTTGCTTTGCAACGAGCTCGTCTCTCGGGGTTCAAGCCCCGGGTGCCGCAAAAAATGTTCACTCATTTTTGCTTAGATTTACGATTTTATCTTTAAAATGATAGGTTTTATCTCATCTACTCAAAAATCGGACATCTATTTTGAATTCAGTGAAAAACATTTAAATTTTGTAAAAAAAAAAAAAATATTTAAATCCTGTTAAAATGACTTCAGACTAATTTAAATGCATGATATCTTAGTTGCGCTTGCAATTCTACGTCTGATAACATCTTTCACGAAATAATTGATTGAAATTTAAATTTTCAAAATTCTTAAACTCATTTAAATCGTGCTAAAATGACCCCAGTCTAATTCTAAATCATTATATCTAAGTTGCGGTTGCAATTTTGCGTCTGATGACATCTTTCTCGAAATTTTTGGATGATTTTTAAATTTAAAAAAAAAAATTAAATTTATTTAAATCTTGGTAAAATGACCGCAGACTAATTTTAAAACATGATAACTTAGTTGCGCTTGCAATTCTGCGTCTGATGATATCTTTTGCGAATTGATTTGACGAAATTTTAATTTTTCAAAAAATTAAAACTCATTTAAATCGTGTTAAAATGACCTCAGACTAGTTTTAAATTATGATATTTAAGTTGTGCTTGCAATTCTGCGTCTGATGATATCTTTTTTGAATTGATTGGATGAAATTTAGATTTTTTAAAAATTTTAAACTCATTTAATTCGTGTTAAAATGACCTCAGACTAATTTATAAAGATGATATCTAAGATGCGTTTGTAATTCTGCGTCTGATGACATCTTTCTCGAATTGATTGGATGAAATTTGAATTTTTCAAAAATTTTAAATTTATTTAAATCGTATCAAAATGACCTCAGACTAATTTTAAATAATGATATTTCAGTTGCGCTTGCAATTTGGCGTCTGATGACAACTTTTTCGGATTGATTGGATGAAATTTTAATTTCTCAAAAATTTCAAACTCATATAATTCGTGATAAAATGACCGCAGACTACTTTTAAAACATGCTATCCAAGTTAGGCTTGCAATTTTGCGTCTGATGACATCTTTCTCGAATTGATTGGATGAAATTTAAATTTTTCAAAATTTTTTTAATTTTTTAAAATCGTGTTAAAATGGCCGCAGACTATTTTAAAAACATTATATCTAAGTTGCGCTTGCAATTCTGCGTCTAAAGACATCTTTTGCGAATTGATTGGATAAAATTTAAATTTTTCAAAAAATTTAAACTCATTCAAATCGTGTTAAAATGACCTCAGACTAGTTTATAAACATGACATTTAAGTTGCACCTTATATTCTGCGTCTGATGACATATTTCTCGAATTTATTGGATAAAATTTAAAATTTTCAAAAATTTTAAACTCATTTTAATCATAAATAAATGACCTCAGACTAATTTTAAAACAGGATATTTAAGTTGCGCTTGCAATTCTGCGTCTGATGACAACTTTGTCGAATTGATTGGATAAAATTTAATTTTTTTTAAAGTTTTAAATTTATTTAAATCGTGTTTAAATGACCATAGACTAATTCGAAAACATGATTTTTGTAATGCTCATGCATTTTTGCGTCTGATGACATCTTTTTTAAAATCATTGAATGAATTAAAGGATTTTTGAAATTTTCAAACTCATTTAAATCGAGTTTACACCAAAACAGATTTAAATCTCAGTCAAAATCTCATCTCATCGCATCTTATGAGATATCGGACGGAAGACCTACTCGTTGCTCGAAACGAGATCGCATCTAGTTTTAATTATTATTCTCGACAGGATTTATGTCAGCGATTTTTTGAAAACGGAAAGGAATATTAAAACAATTATGCAATTGTCTTGGAGCAATTTTCAATGACACGCGTATGTAAGGTTTTAGACTTCCGGTTCCGGTATTTCCGGTTTTGACAAGGAAAATACTGAAAATTGAATGAAACCTATATCTTGCTTACTTTTTGAGTTAGAGCATTAAAATTTTAGAATTAGATGTATCTTGTCAAGCTGTAAAAAAACTCATTATAAAGGCGTTTTACTATATCTTATCGTTTTTGAGATACTTGACCCCAAACTTGATCAAAGGGGGGATGAAAAAACAAAAAAATCAAATAATCTTCGAAATTTAAAAAAGACGCCTAGATATTGTTAAGATAGAAATAATTAACATAAATTTCAAGTTTTAACAAAAACTATTGAGTACTTCCGGTTTTATGAGTCGATGAAAATCGTCTAAGGGAGTTTCTATGTTAAATTACAATCACGCGTCGTTCGTTTACTCAAAACGTTTTCAAGTAAATATTACAATATTTCACTTGTCTAATAACACACACAATGCGCAGATCGGAAAAGGTTTTGGGTACATAACTCCAAAAATAAGGGATCTGCAGGGGCCACTGTTCAAAACAGCCCTTTAGCTGTAACTTTTTTATTTTTCATCCGATTTTCAGAATCTTTTTGGCTTATTGTTAAGTGTATTGAGTGCATTCTAAACATTATGTCCAAGGGGCCACTTTTTGACTCCTTATAGGGGTTTTAAAGGCCTAAAGATCACAACATTTTAAAAACTGAATATTTTATTTTGAAAAAGTTATCTCGCTTTGCTCTAAGAATGAAGAGCATAAATGATTGCGCCCATGAGAAAAGGGTCCTTATGGCATTTTGTATAAAACAGAGAAATAACGTCATAAAGAAATGACGTTACGTAAAAGAAAAAAAAACTCGTCTGATAGTACAGAAAAGCAACGCGGTAATTTTGTTACTTTGTTTATGCACACGTGTCTTAATGCTGAAACGTGTTTAATAGCAAGGCCCCATACTGCAGTATCTGTTGTAATAAATAATATGAACATATTTATATTTTTTCACATTTTACTCATGACTCACGATCGGATGTGGATTCCGTGCTTGTTTGATACGAACAAAAGACAACTCTTGATCATCCGCATAAAAAAAACTTATACTGCATATTGGAAAGAATAACACGATTGAACAATTTACATTCCGTGGATTAACTTGCGGTACTGGATCTGATATTGAATGTTTTCAATAGAAATTAATTTTAGATTACCGGTTAATGAGAAATCATTATATTCAAGACCAGGTTTTCGCTAACGATTATAACTTGTTGATCCGCCCGTCAGCATCTGTTTACTCGTGCGGCCGACTTTAACTTCATGTAGGTCTACCATTTTCATCTAAAGCCTCTGTATCTCTGACGATTCGGGTCCAAAAACAAGCTTAACAATCTGGGTGAAACCCATAGCCTTTTATTACACGATAAATACTTTAATCACTGTTTAAAAAGGCATTTATATGATCACGTCGGAAAACAAGAAAGATAATCCACTTGTGTAGAAAAAATACCATGAAGTTCCGCACGGGGAAATTGATATTAAAAAAGATGTTTAATATATTTCAATTGTTCAATATTAATGACTGTTATTTTAATCCAAATTAAAGAGACTAGTGAATGATTTATTATCAAAATAGGTGTTTAATCTACAGGTTGATACAACATGTAGATCCAGTCGTTTATGAATTAATATAACTTGATTTTATTCTAAATTGCAAGCTTTTTAGTTATGTCATTTTGTTGATTTTTTAAAGAGATAACAATAAATGAAATTTAAATTTGATAAATTCATTATGAAACTAAATTCTTATTATGAAAAATAACCTTTCAATTTAGCTTTATCATTTTTTGTATTGTAACTTACAGTTATTCAAGTTAAAATATTTAGAAGAAATAATTCATGGCATTTCATTAGGTTTTTTTTTAAAGTCCGTCTATTATTCCAGACTATTTTTATTGCATCCATTTCATATAGATTAGATATACACTCTGAAAATTGTTTTAACTGAAATTAAAAAAAAAATGTTTAAAAATAACTACAAAATGTGGTGCATACAGATTTAAGCGCAAAGGCAAATGCAAGTAAACTTTACGATTGTCATTAAATTGTTGCAAATATAGATTTAAACAATATAAGACCCACTTTATTTTTTGCCCCCGCCCTTTTTCTCCTGTGGTCGGTCAGTTATAAATTTAAGCACAATAGCAGTATTATTTAATAGGTGCTTATAAAGTGCGGATCATTCAGAATATAAAAATTGAAATAAAATATTTTTCTTCAACTCTTCATTAGTTTTAGTGCAACAAAATTGTAAACAGATAAACATTGACCGCGAACATTTACTCGGCTACTTTCTCTGTGCTATCAACGTGTTAAAAATAGCTTACATGTTTATTGTAATATATAATTATAAAATATTAAAAGAATTTTAAATGCAAAATTTACTTCTGAAATAAGTTTACAAAACCTATTAATGATCTAATATTTCAATTACGTATGTAGTCTAGCGATGTACATGTACTTGTACTGGTTTAGATATTTAAAGCTAGCATTGATTACAAGTTCCTGCAAATAATTAAACAATAAGTATTTATAATTGATTAGATTTTTAAGGTGTTTTTTTTTTTCAAATTTAAATTAGTTGTCCAGAAGTTTTGGGAGCCTGATTTTTTATATATATTTTTTTGGGAGGGGGAGAGGTATTGACCCACTTCTTCGGAAAAAGTTCCTAAATGACAAAGAGGATATACATGTAAATTGTGCGTACAAGATCTATTATAATATGTAAATAGCAATAAGAATAAAACCTGCTCAGTTTGTTTTATAATACATGTAGATGCATTCCGGCAGATAAGATAGATGCATTCTGGCAGATAAGATACTAGTAATTTTAGAGAACGCTAAAAAAACATGAAAGAAATGTTTTAATAAAAAACAAAAGTTAGTGTGCTGCTTATTTAAAAACTTCGTGGCATTTGAGCTACATATATAAGCGCTAAATTATTCATGTGTCGCTAAAAAAACCCATGTTAATAAATAAGCTAACTCATTGTATTAACGTGTGTATTTATTCACGTGTCGACAAATAACCCATGTAACAAATGAGCCAACTCATTGTATTAACATGTGTACACTTTTTTAGTCATTACATTCTAATTAAATTCAGACGTAAACTATAGTTTTCATTAAACCTAAGAGTATTTAACTTGTTCCCGATTTTATTCTTTGACAAAATCACATTATAATTTATTGCTTCAGGAACTTGATAATCTATTTAGTGATCAATTTGGCCTTGACAACAATAGTGGGTGCTTCATAAACATTAAGAAAATGCTATGAGAGAACAAAGTCACAAGCTTAAGAGCTTGTATTGAAATTTCAGTAAAAGAAATGTCGAGTGGAGGGGTAAATTAATCAAGGTTCACGATTCGATACCTTTGCACATTTTCATTTCCATATCACTCCCATTAAAATGGGACCACCATTTTTTTTTTTATTCCACTACGCTTTTATTTTTCATAAATGCAGTAAAGTGTTGTCAGTTAACTTTATGAAATTATTGGTGCTCGTGATTTCCATGATTTTATATTCTTTCAATCTAACACAAAACAGAAACAATGCGGAATACAGTCAGTTCAAGCATATCTTTTACAACATACACCATATCATAGCATAGCATAGAAATCTCATAGCATAGCATTAAAGTCTCATAGCATAGCATTGGAATCTCATAGCATAGCATACAATCTCCTAGAATCTCATTCGTCATATCATACCATAGCATACCATAGCATAGCATACAACATGATTTTAACTCGGTTTTAAATGTTTTTATTTGAAAGAATAAATGCTCACATTGCAGATTAGTGGTTAACTTTGGCTTTTTATCATTTTACTTTCAAATGTGTGGAACTCTTCTGTGTATGGAGGCTTTTTTGTTCAAATCTCATAGCATACCATAGCATAGCATATCATACCATCTTATTAAGCCCTCCATTTCAATTTCTCATAGCATAGCATACAAATCTCATAGCATTGCATTGAAATCTCATAGCATATTATTAAAATCGCATATCATAGCATAGCATTAAATTGTAAAAGATATGCATGAAATGACTGTAAGTGCTAGCGTAAAATATGAAAATCAACAATATCAGCAACGTTACATATTGATTTATACATAAAAGTAAACAAAAATAACTACGTTGAAGAGTTTTAATTATGGCAATAAGCGTGGGATAAAAGAAACATACGTTTCGATCCTGGGCAATTTCAATTCAATTCAAAATAAAGTATATCTCATCCACATTTTGACTAAATAAATATTAAAATTTTTTCAACTTCAATTTTAATTCAAACACACTTACGAATTTATTGAAATGTACTTGTATCTGTTTCTCACATTATCATGCTTACTTTCAAGATGTAGTCCCCATTTAGTTTTGCAGGTGTCTACGCTAATTTTCAGACTCTCGAGATCCATGCCAAGCTTGCGAAGATGATTATTATTATATGGATATAAACTATATTAGAACTTGGTGAACTCAGTGTATCTTTTATTGATACACGTAGGGGCAAAATGACCGGCGCGTATTGTCTCTCTAAGAGCGAAACGTCCCGAAATCTTAATAAGCTTGCTGCGTATTTCCATAAACCGGAACGGGGGGGGGGGGGGGCAATTGCAGCAAACACACTACCGCTTTGCTTAAAAATGCGACCTTTCATATAAACGACCTGATTGAATTCCCGTTTGTAATAGAGACACTATTAAGTAAAATAACGTAGTAAGGAACAAGAGTAAATATAAAAGAAAGTAATTTAAATTAATACGGAATAAACAAAAAAAACTAAAGCAACATAGAATTAAGCAAGCCATGAAGAATTAAAAACGAATCAAAGTAAATATGATAACCATTGATATGAAAACACTAAAGTGACAATCATGTGTAAATGTACAGAAGAATAAAGAAGTTAAAGCAAAATGAGAAAAAGAAAGATCGACTTTTGGCGAAGGTTCTTTTTTCATATAGCATGCACTGGAATCCAATGTGCATATATTGGCACCATACATTTTTAAAATGCCATGTTCATTGTACTTAGTTATTGATAATGAAAATTTTTAGAAACATTCTTTGAATTGTACATGCAGTTCTTTACTAGACTAAGATATCATTTATTCAGAAAAAAGGAATGTGCGTTAAAAAGACTTCATAGTTTTCGTGACAGTTACATTTTTCAATGTGCACGGATTATATAAAAAATATGTATTGATATAAATGCATTATTATTATTAAAAGTTATTAATATGTTATTAAATAGAAATTTAGGAATGATATCTTCAAAAGCAAAGATTATAACAAATAAAACAATGGGACTATATACCTAGCATAAAAATGACGTTGATGAAATCATAACGTAATGTCGCATGGTGAACAACGTCATAGGTAAAAAAAATCCATAACTTTAAATGCAAAATAAAGATATTTATAGTTATTGGATCTTCATGAAACTTCATAACTTTAAACTTCTGGCAAATATAAGTATAAATCCATAAAAATCTGGAATTGTGAAAAAAATGCCATAAGGGCCCTTTTCTCATGGGCGCAATCAAATACTATAGATATACCTAATGTGTGGTCGAGGAATGAATACTTACTTATATGTATATATTTATATTTTTGAAATATTTCTCTATAAAATAAAAGTACAGCTAATTGTAAAGTTCTGCAGTTATCTTTCTTTTGACATTGCACTACTCATAAATTCTTGTTTAAGCAACTGGTCATACCAAAGCGTTGGAAAATTTAGGAAATAAATTAGAAATGATTTTTTCTGACATTTCAAATAAAAACGGGAAACAAGGCTGTCGAAAATCCCTTACTTTTTGTTGGAGACAAAAACAGTTCTAGTTTTTCTTATTCTGATGTACATGTGCCTATGGCCAGATATAGATCATCGCCACTGTAATTGTCCTCTTGTGTCATATACATGTATACACATGAATTTGAGTGAATGAGATAAACACGACAATATGCATGAACTAAGATCACGATTTAATATGTAGTAGTTAGGTGTGTGCATTTTGATACTAAATTTTGAAAGTTCCGCATGTATCAGCTTTTGTCATAATTGTATAATGAGTATTGTATTTTTTCATTTAATCTAAACATATTTAATTGATACTTAAATGGATTATGTAACAGACAGTGCCCAAATACAAAGTCAGGTACTGGCATTACAAAATATTTTCACAGAGTACAGTATTATTGGTTTACAACGTAAAATTATATTTTGTGTATATAGCGTAAGGGACAATTACATAATAAGTTATCTTCACCATATATAAATTGCATTTAAAACAATTTGTTGTTTTAACATATGCATTCAATCCAACAAATCCTTAATGTTTTTCATTGCCGTATAATCTTTCATGATTATAACAGGTTGCAATCATTAATATAATTGATACTTGGTAACAGATAACCTACATGTACATATAAGTCTATGCATTTACACTTCGTGTTTGTTTTTACTGGTTAAATTCCAGGATGGAAAGGGGACAAAGTCAGCTTTTGTTTTTAATCATTGCTTCTCTGGCTTCAATTGCGGGTCAAAATTTATACTTTAAAAAAAGGGGGGCCATTTTTTTAAATTTTTGTTGTTGGTCATTTTATATCATTGGTTCTTTGGTTGAAATGTCCCGGTCTGACTCTATTTTTTTTATGATATCAAAAGGATCACGGACAGATTGCGAAAAAGGATGGTTTCCATTTGGAAAGAACTGTTACAGCTTCTCACCATCTGTAGCAACATGTAAAGAAGCCATGGTAAGAAAATATTTGATAACCATGATTTGTTATTCGATTTTGTGTTTTCTTTCAAAATTAATGATCTTGGATGAGTTTTCAGTCTCTTAACATAAAATAGAATGTAATGTTTACTTTTAAAGTTACCTAGTTAACTTTTTTAAAGTGGTATATTTTTCACTTTGGTATTAAAATGGAATTGATTTTAACCTATTGACATTTTTCACGTAAGCGTTTTATAGAATACAAGACAAAAAATAAAAAAGAATGCGACCAGCTTCGAGATAATTTGGTTGGTATGTCTTTGTGAAATACTTGTAATAAAAAAAAACAATAACAAACTGTCAACCATCTCAAAAATTCATAAAGCGAAATACGAATTTAAAGCAAAGTAACACGGACCTCTAAAAAAAGAGAGGTGGGACCAGGTGCCTAGGAGCAGTAAGCATTCCCTGTTGACCGGTCGCACCCGCCGTGTGCTCCTTGTCACAATTGGGCATGTCATAATCGAGGTAAATCTCAAAATCTGGAAAATGTCATAATAGGGAAAAACGAAACATTGATGATTTGGTTTGTTTGTGATGGTCAAAATACAAACCTTGAGCAAACACGGACCTCCATTACATTGGAGGCGGGATCAGGTGCCTAGAAGGAGTAAGCATCCCCTGCCGACCGGTCGCACCCGCCGTGTGCTCATTGTCAAGATCATAACAAACGGAAGAAACCGTAGTCGGTCCGGTTTATAAATAATGGTCTTACAAGTATGAAAAACGTCAGTCAGCATGTGTCCTAATGAAACATTCTACTTGCTGACAAAGTCGTTGTGTCGACCATTGAACATGCGTAAAGATGATTTTAATCGAGGTTCTTGATGTTCTTGTTCCAACAACTTGTTTGTATGTAGTTTGCCTCGTTTAATAAATTGTTTGTATGTAGAGCATGCTCTTGCATAACGAACAAAACATAAACTCTATAAGCAGGTGATGATGGTATATCGCTACACAATTAAGGGAAGTTGACGATGGAAAAATCAAAACCATCACGTTTATCATATAGTTTTGTTGTTAGGTTATCATTAACGGTTTTTTCTAGTACATTATCCAAATATAAAACAGATGTTTCGGAATCTGTGGTATCTTTTATTTCAAGCTCACTCACTGGGATATATTGAGTTAACATAAGAGTGAAAGTAACAGTTGTTAATGGATAAAACATCATCGATATATCTAAATGTGGAGTTGAAGATCACAGCAAGAGCTTTATTCTTTTCTTGCACAAGCTTTTGAATGAATTCTGCTTCATAAGAATATAAAACAAGTCAGCCAATAGAGAAGCACAATTTGTGCCCATGGGAATTCCGACTGATAGTTGGAAGACCTTGTCTACAAAAACTACATAGATGTTGTCTATCAGAAATTAAAACATCTTTTTTATGTCAACTTCAGTGTGCAATCAGAATGGTTTTTAACAAAATAATTTTTTAGATTTCAAATGACAAGGTAAGAAAATTTACGAGTTCCATTTTTATTAAAGAAATAAGTGTCGATGATATCAAAAAGCCTAGATTTTAATTTGTCATGGGGAATGGTTGTATAAAGCGTTGACAAATCGTACGTTTTGATGTTATTGATTTTGGTAAGATTTTGTGACTTCAAAGTTTCTAATAATTCTTTAGAGTTTTTAAGTGTCCACATCTGATTCACACCGCTTCTGGAGTATATTGTTGTACAGTACTCTTAAAGTTTCTCCTTCACTACTGTAAGAATTTAAGTAAGGAGCAAAGAAAGATGCTTGGTAGAGCATATACTGGAACCTGCTATATATCTTTGTTTTTACGGATTTTTGTGAAGCTTTGGAATCCAGTATAAATACGGTAAATCAAATTCAGTTTGTTTATTGGGGATATGAAAGATATCCAAAATTGACTTATGAGAGAGAGAGAGAGAGAGAGAGAGAGAGAGAGAGAGAGAGAGAGATGAATATAAAAACCAACTTAATAAAGCTAAAGTGTACTATAACGGAAAATGACTTGTACTTTTTTCAAACATTGTCGTGCCAGTGATACAAGGCGTAGAAGAATGCTAAAAAACATACACATCCACATACAAAAAATCAACGCATTCATGCTCACCTCTCACTCCCAGAGAGAGAGAGAGAGAGAGAGAGAGAGAGAGAGAGAGAGAGAGAGAGAGAGAGAGGAGACACTTTCTCTCAATAAATACATGTACAGTGGGGCCTCAGATATCCGGCCGCCAGATAACCGGACGCTTCAGTTTACGGACAATTTTATTTGGGAACAGAGTTTTTATACGTGATTTCGTCTTATTTATCCGGAATTCCGCGTTCCGGATCCCGACGGTCTGTTTTTACAACAAAACACTGATTTACTGCTAATCTTGCTTCATTTAACCGGACGGAAAAAATTTGATGATACCCCGTTAAATACAAAAAATTTCGCCTGTCAATTGAGTTTCACACCTTTTTTACGTGCTACACCCTCGTGAGTAGCTTGTATAAACACTGACTTCCCAAATCACTTTCAATATTACCGACGGTGCTGGCCAGACAGGATTAGTCACGCCTCACATCACGTGGCTTGGATATCTTAGCCTGTGCACCTGTCTAGTGTCATCGAAAGTTTTACAAAGCTTTGTATTTTATCTACCTATTCAAACGTTATTTTAAAACGAATTGTCTCATGAATGCCTTGTTAGATTAAGTCAAAACCGGAAGTACAGGAAGAAAACAAAATGAAAGCATGTCAACTCATCGGAAGTGCATCAGTGGATATTGCAATTTTCCAACTAGTAAACGTTAATTTTATCAATAAAATTGACTTTATTTTAAGAATAGAAAATAAATTTTAAAAATAAATCAATTATTGTGGAAAATGGCATTTCTAGAAAAAGATAGTTGAAAACATTACATTCATGTAAATGCCAGGCACATATCACACTTGGACACAAAGAATTTAGCTAGATTCGGTAATCATTATAGTCCGGTTAATATTTCATGACAAAATAATAATATAAAGCGCGGTTCTTTATATCTAAAAATCTTCATATCAACGGATAACTCTATTATGTGTTGCTATTTAGTATGAAAGGCGAAAAAAAAGAACAAAAACAAACAACAACAAAACAAAAAACAAAAAATTCAAAAAAAACACCCCAGTATCAACACTGGGAGCCATTGTATACAAACACATTTCATTCATGACAACAATAGACACATTTCAGATATTCGAAAGCTTCACCTATCCGGACGATTGGAATTGGGAACGAAAGCGTCCGGATAACTGAGGGTCCACTGTAGATATGCATCTGAAAACAGTTACTAGTACATATTTTGGGGGAGGGAGGGAGTTCATATAAATATAATAAATCACTTGTATAATTAATTACTGACATTGATATTCAAAAAGAAATGTAGTCCATTTTGTTTAAAAAATTAATTGTATTGACTATATGTAAGCAGTTAAATTCTTCCTCACGGTATAATAAACACATTTTCAGATTATGCATACGTGGTGTGGCTTGGATTGAGTGACCTTCAGAAAGAAGGTCAATTTGTAACCCTGTATGATGCCGTAGACATCGCTATAGCAACTGGATGAAAGGATAACCTAACAATCTCAAAGAAAACGAACACTTCGCCATGTATTGGAGCATATATAGAGGACGGAATGATGCTTTGTGTACTTGTGAGGATGTGTGATTAAGCATCCTGATGAACTTACATAAAACAAAAGAACAAGTATAAAATTTTGAACAAAATATTTAATAACAAAACAAAAATAAGAATTAAACAGAAAATTAAACCAAAAAAACCCCCAAAAAACCAAAAAAAAAAAAAAAAACAAACAAAAAACTAAACAAACAGAAATATACAAATGAAATAATTGAATGAAGTAAAAGTCTATTTTCGAAGCCCGGTTCCGGCGCACGTGGTTTTGAAGAACCCCCAGGTGAGCACATGGTTACAGTCAGGTACATGCATATCGGCAACAGCCAGAACAAAGTTGTAGTAGAATATTCACATGCTGCACGGGTCTATCGAAACTGCATCAAACGAAGGTTTTCTTTGGTGCTGTAAATGATCCATGGCCTGGTTCACGCCCATGGGACATGACTTTTGATAAACTTAATATTCAGAGTATAAGTTTCCAAGTGAAACAAATTATATAATTATGAATATCAAACTTTTACAATGTTAAGTTATAACATATATCTGCATTGACGTTAATAAACTGATAAAACTGCGAGGATCACCGTCAGGTATAAATTCACAAGTACAGGTAGTTTTAGAGATGTGTCGAAAGGGCCGCCGTAGTTTACTCACTCACTGTAGAACAGCGGTCTCTATAAAACTCTCCCATGAAAATGGAAACGGCTACTCATAAATACAGGAGCCGGAAATTATGCAGCACCCAAGAACCCTCCTTCCCTGACAGCTATTGACGTTCTGTAGGGACGGGAAATTTAACGGCAAAACAAGGCAAAATAGACCCTGATAAAAATAAACAAAAAACAATTAAAACGCGTGTTAAAAAACGTACAAAAATGGGTTGTTTAAATACCTGATGTTTTTCTAAAGACAGGCCCTTGATAGCACTAGACGGGATGACGACCACGTCTATCGGCTGATGTTCCCGGGTACTATCCCGTGCATACTTTTACCTGACTATTTAAGGTACAAACAAGGGGTTCCCCACAGGATTGATATGTAACCATAGGAACCAAGGGTTAAAGTATTACACCAAGGGGCTCCCCAAAGGAATATGTACAAACCGGAAGGGTGAACCAAGGGGAAAATAAAAAAACAATAACACAAAGAATTTCAGTTTGTTACAGTACTGGAAAAGAGACTATGATACAGATAAGTCATCAAACTTTGATGTTGCCTGTAATTGTCTTTCACCGTTTAATACTATATTTTTACTAATATTTTTTTTTGGTCATTGAGTGTTACTCATTAACTAATAACAATTGTTAATCAGTAAAAGACAATGCTGTTGCAATAGTATATCATTGACTTTTCACACAATACTATATAAGTTCCCCCCCCCCCCCACCGCATAGTCAGTAAATTGCTATATCATAAGTTTAAATCAACCAATAACAAAATATTGATTCCAAACAGCAAATATTTACTTTCACGAATATTTTGTTGTGTTGTTTGAGATAAAATCAAGCCAACATAATACATTTTGGGAACGTTCCTGTTTTCATTTTTTTATGTCACCGGTTTAACAGGTGTGCGACTGTCAGTCAATATATCGGGTCTCAATAGCTTAGTGGTTTGAACGCTGGCACGGTACGCCAGAGGCCCTGGGTTCGAGTCCCGGTTGAGGCTTGACTTTCACCACCTGGTTGTTCATTTGGCGCCCAACATGGAGCCATTGTCACAACCGCATTAAGATGTTAATTATGCTGTATCAATGACCAACTCAGCTCTTTGGTTCTTGAATATATATTTCAATGTATACATAATCTGGTGATCTGTAACAATAATCATTACAGAAATGAATATAATAAAATATACATTCACACAGCTTAGATTCACACATTAAATATTTTAGATATCTGCATATTATTAATTTAAATGTTTTAAACAATTAATGATTTCACTAGATAACTTTAGCAACTGCAGTGTACAAACTTACCGAAATGACAGTTGTTTAATATCACTTTTTTTAATAGATGATATATTTGGAGAAGAAGATGAACTCTTCCTTTCTCTCGGCTGTCTGAGGACGAAGTTAATTAGTTTGGAAATTTGGGGCCAAACATGCGCACTTAGTCTAGTCACTAGTAAAACCACTCATTCACTACTATTTCTAAAATAACAACCAATCATACAACTCTAGCATTTTCAGACCCAAACATCTTTGACCTTTTACACTTTCAACTAAACCTATGAGCATAGAACACTATGAATAAGAATGAGATAAATGTTGAAACGAAGAAAATTCCAGTGATCTGAAATTCGCTGTCGTTTAGATGATGATGAAAATGGTGATGATTTATGAATTAGTACATTAAAGATTAGATTTTAGTTCCCCGAGGGCGAGTCTATTTCCCGAGGCGAAGCCGAGGGAAAAAGGCTTGCTTGAGGGGAACTAGAATTTTGCTGACTCCCTCAATGGTATACTTTAACTGTTTTATTATACCGATACAAGCAATCATTCAAAAAAGGTTCAAATTAATGTGACTCTTCGTGTATTCATCAAGTTATAACGTCAAAATAAATAAAATTAAATTGCACGCGCGTCGAATTGTGGCGTAGCAAGTTATGGTATACGATAAAGATGAATAAGTATAGCCAATCAAAAAGAGCTTTGTTTAACTAGAATTAAATCATATGGTTATGAATATTCTTGATTTGATTCGGAATATTTTGAAACTTTTCCTTTGGTTAACGGAAATTACAAAGTGTTCCGAATAGGTGTGTATCAGTTCATCGAACTGACGCACCTTTTTCCAGGGAAGCAATTTGTTTTGCAGGAAATCAGTCTGCTTACGGCGATTTTCAGGGAAGCAGCGAAATATATCGAATTGCTTTTATATAGTGAAAGATAAGTAGAGGTATAATAATATAGTCTAATAAATATCCCATGAATAAATAACCCTGTGACATTCTTCCCCTCTTATAGAAAATATTTCCTGGCATTTCAAAAATGAAAGATAATCACATCTGAAATAAAAATAGGATTGATAGATAAATATAACAACTTCGCTCTGACGATAATCCCTTCAGCTTAGATTCAGACAAATAATAAAGAAAATAAGAGATATATTTTTATAGAAAAGGAAATTTCCTCTTCCTGTCTCTCGGCTATCCCGGGGTAAAGTGTATTAGTTTGGAAATTTGGCGCCAAGCATGCGCACCTCGTCCAAGATTTGTACAACCACTTGTTCAGTATTATTTCCAAAATAACAATCACTCGTACAACAGTCAAATGACCCAAACACCTTTGACCTTTTACACTCCCAACTCAACAGATGAGCATAGAACAATATGAATATGAATGGGATAAATGTTGAAAAGTAGAAAATTCCAGTGATCTGTAATTCAAAATGTCTTATAGATGATGATGAAAATGGTGATGATTTATGAATTTGTACATTAAATTGCAATACCTTATTATAAATATTCTATGAATAATTCCCCCTCTAATAGAAAATGTCTCCTGGCATTTCAAATATGAAAGGTAATCACATTTGAAAAAAAAATAGGATTAATAGATAAATATAACACCTTCACTATGGGGATAGTCCCTACAGTTGTCTTCTCTTGAATATTAGAAGATAATATACACATTAATAACATGAGTTTTAATGCTTAAGCTCATCATTATTTGAGCATAATATCAAAATAAAAAAAAATGTATTATTCATACCATTATAAAAACAATACGTGGTTATTATCATAAAATTGATTTAGTAACTACACATAGTTCATTACTAAATAGAAAATCATAAAGCTATAATTCACACATATCTTAACTATATCCCAGTGGCATTCTCCCTCTAAACATACCAAACTTGAGCGTTAAAATCACCCACTACCCATTCATCATATTTGTCTGGTTGTTATCGCACTCGAGCAGACCAGTGGACGGACTCGTTTTACGATCTCGTGGGTGGCTTTGTTTAACATTTGTGATACCGAAACCCAGAATTGTGTTAGAGTAATTACTCTGAAGTAATGTGTCAGGTTCAACAGAAGAAAATGAGTCTAACTGTTGAGTTTGTCTACTGATACTATTACTAACATAGAAACAAATTAGTACCATTGTCACCTGACTTGGTACACCGGTAGTCCTTATCTATTTATTTATATCTTTTATTTTTTAACTGCATGACAACCCATACGTCCTGTACGGAACATATTTGTGTACTTCATCACATCTTAATTATACTGTGTCAGTGCATTTGAGAGGCGTAGCAGGTATTGAGATAGTACTGGATAGTACTGGAAAAAGTAACTACGTATGTAAGAAATAGAGAAAATTTATTAAATTTGCAAACTAAATACAATTAGAATAAGTGATCTAGTTGAGCTGACCATGAATACCGTGTGCTCTCTTTTTTGTATTTGAGTATAATTGAAATACAATTCCTAGAATTGTATGTATCAACAACGGTTTATTAATATTTCTTTTGATATCATTTGGAACCATTAACCGTTAGAATCCAACCTTTATGAATCCGAAATTTCATATTTATATTCTTTAGTGTGAATAAGCTCATTAAAAAAGTTACATGAAAATAGTAAGGTGTCGTTGGTACGAGTTGTGACATCGATATGATATAACTGTGTGTGTCGCATAAGAGAAATACGAAAACAAGTATAGGATTTATTGTATAATGAATCCGTACGTTATAATTTATATAAATGATTTATCTATTTTTAATTGACAATATAAAATGCAATCTTATGCTACAATTTTTGTCCCATTGCACGTATTTCTGTTGATTAGAATAAGGATGTTGTAGTATAAACCAATGCATATCCTTTTGATTATGTTATAAAGTGAAAGCTGCTTTTAACAAACTTTGAGAACAGTAAAAAATCAATATAAAGAATTTTAAAAATACAGAACCGTAAAAGCTTTTTGATTCAGCACATGTAAACAGATCCCGGAAGTAGCAGTAGACACCTGTTTGAATATCCCTACATCGAACGCCAACGACAGTCAAAATACCTATATAATGATTACGACTGAATCCTAAACAATAACTACAACCAGTTATTTTTAAAACCAAGTAATTTATCTTCACCAAAATATCACAACAACTCCCTAACTTTGGTTTTGTTGTGAGACATTACATTTGTGAAAGGTAATAACTTTTGTAAACATTAGTTTTATAGTTGGTCTTGGGTTTGATAATCATTTAGATTTTTAATTAAGGGCGTCGGAACTTAGCATGTCGGCAAGATAACACTATCAGGACTTTAAAACAAATACATATCATCTGGTGGCATGTCATACAGCGTTTATGTGCAACTTTACGAATCCCTTTGTGGAACCCGTAATATATTACGGTGCACGGATCTGTGGGACAGAAATCCGCCGTAAAATCCAGAATGTGCATAATAAAGCTTCCCGCTATTTTCTCGGTACCACCCCCCCCCCCCAAAAAAAAAAAAAACCCAACAACCAAAAAAAAAAAAAAACAACAACAACAACAAAAACCAAACCCCAAAAATACGCTTTTAATACTGCGACTCACGGTGACCAGGGATGGTGCCCAGCATACACAAAACAGAGACTTGGAGTATTTAGACTCTTATTTCATATACAAGAAGCAAATGTTAATAGGTTGATTAAAAACACTCAAATTTTGTCAAGATCCACTAAACGTTCCTAGGAGTATAAATATAAAAACATTAAACAGAAATGTAATTTGAGTAATATTGTTGAGTCAAATTATACATTTTCATTTAGACTTGTATCTATTAGGAAGATATTATTTGAATTAGATTAAAGACAATGGCTTGAATTGTTGTATAATGATAGGAATAAACCAAATGGCAACAAACTGACGACATATCGTTGTATACAAATAGTCTAAGCACATGTTATTTTCATATGTTTAAAAGGTACAATGTAGAAATGAACTGTTATGTCAAATTTCGCAATGGATCATTACCACTAGAAAAAGAAAAAGGTAGACATACCAAGCCAATAACGCTCTTAGATTTTAGTACCTGTAAATATTGTAAAGACAATGTTGTAGAGGATGTAAAACATTTTCTAATATACTGTCAATTTTATAGTGAATTGCACTTGCCCCGCGACTAATATGCACAAGCCAAATTTATTGATGTCAATTTTGAAAATCTTAGTGAAAATGACCAGTTATATCTTTTAATGATCAACTTAAGCGTACACGATATCATCGGCAAACATTAGTTTTAATGTACAAAAGAAGAAAACATACGGTTTAAAAAAAAATCTTAAATCCGATGGTTTTATTTAAAAATGTATTTTTTTGCAATGGGACATAACCTGCCATTTTTTTAAAGTGTCTCATATGTCTTTTAAGAGGGCTGGATGGTCATTGCCATTTTTAGACTAAGTCAATCTCCTTATGAAGAAGAACTTTGCATTAAGATATAGCAATATATTAATTTCAAAGCTAAAAAATGGACTTTTTCTTTATCAATTTATAGTGTATAGCTAAACAAATCATATCTGAAAATTTGAAGATCTGATTTCTATACCAACCATCCTCCTTAAGGCAGGGTGCCTGTAATAATATTGATTTTGTATTTTGAGATTACCCCTGTTACGTTACATTGGTCATGCTGTTTTATGTGAACCCCGTATTTTGTAAAACAGTACTTCCGAGTGTTTCAATAAAGACACACGTATTTGAGGAACTAATTGTATTTCCAACTCCCGAAAATATTACATGGTGTTAGAAGTGGGATGGAAGGAATACCACCACCTGTGATGAAATGGGAGTCCACAAACCTTCCAGAGGCCTGGAGGAAATTTCAGCAGCACGCTCAACTGATTTTCGGTGGCCCCCTCAACAGTAAATAGTAGGAGGAACAATGTTCATATTTACTTCTCTGGGTCGGTGACGAAAGAAGAGACATATTTAATTCATGGGATATTTCTGCTGATGACAGTAAGAAATTAGACAGTCTTTATGAACACTTGAAAAATCACGTGCAACCAAAGTTAAACCCCGTGTTCGCCCGTTATAAGTTTAACAATGAAGTTCAGGTCAACACGACCTTCGACCAATTTCTTACAAAACTTAAACTTTTGAGCAAAGATTGCTTCTACACAAATGCGGACGAGATGAACTGGGACCGCATGGTGTTTGGCATAGCATCCCCCAAGATAAGAGAAAAGCTCATCAACGTAGGCAGAGACCTTAAACTTGAAAAAGCCATTGAGATTGGCCAAAATTTTGAATACTCCCAAGAGCAATTGAAGTCCATGGGAAGCAACTCGCCCGAGGTACACGCCATCCACGCTAATGGACGACCTGCATCCGGACCGGCACACGGAGCCAGTCGCCACAACCCTTCGAAGGCGAATCCCGGATCCACCAAACAAAAGTTCAGGGGACAGCGCAAGAAGCAATTTCAACAAAGATCCGCAAAGAGATCGAATGAGAAATGCGGGAACTGTGGCAGACACATGAACATCAGACTTGTCCTGCTAAAGGCAAAAGATGTGACACTTGTAATAGGTGCAATAACTTTGCGGCCATGTGCCGATCTACCTTAAATGTTAATGAGGTAACCACACAACCAGATCAAGGGGGTGGGGTCGAAAGTGATGATGATTTTTACATAGATAGCAACGCCAGGTCTGCGCGCAATCCCTGCGAAAGCACAGACCTGGCGTTCAGATACTTAGACCTAGGCCCGGGAAGGGTTTCCATTAAATTCAAAATTGATACTGGGTCACAGGTCAACATATTACCCGTTAGGTTATTAAAGGGTATTGGTTCTCTAAGTAGTTTGAATCAACCGTCAAAGCATCGGTATGATTACAGTAAGTCCCGGTTAGAAACCCTGGGTGAGCAAAAAATCCGATGCGTGCACGGAAATCGGGTAAGGGAGCTTGACTTTTTCATTGTAGAAACCGATTCCGTACCCATACATGGTCTGAAATCATGCGTTAATTTGGAGTTTATTAAGCTGGTCTTGGTAATCGAGACCCTCTCCGACAAACCGACGCCGGTAACGCGCAATCATTAAGCTAATAAATCTGTTCTCTCGGAGTACAAAGACGTATTCGAGGGCATCGGGCTTTTTTCCTGGCGAATGCGATATTCGCATAGACGAAAACGCATCTTCAGTAGTAAGTGCTCCGCGACGGATCTCGTTCGCGTTACGCGAAAAACTGCAGATAGAACCTGAACGCATGGTGAAAAGTGAGGTTATTACTAGGGTCACTGAGCCGACTAAATTGGCCAACTCTCTTGCCATTACTGAAAAACCCGGTTATGGCAAGCTACGAGTATGCCTTGACCCTCGCGATCTCAATCAAGCAATTTTACGTCCTCACTGCCCTATGAAAACCTTAGAGGATATAATTTCGAACTTAATTGGCGCTCGTTACTTCTTAGAACATGACCCGCGTTCGGGCTATTGGGCTATTAAATTGACCGAAAAGTCCTCACATTTGACTACTTTTAACACGCCATTCGGTAGATACCGATTTCTGCGCATGTCCTTTGGCATCAGATCTACCCAAGACGAATTTCAGCGCAAAATAGACGAGATCTATGAAGGATTACAGGGCGTCACAACACTTGTCGATGATATTCTAGTTTATGACAAAACGCGCGAGGAGCGAATTTACGGAATGTCTTGACGCGATCCCGCGAAAAAGGGGTCAAGTTAAACTCCGACAAACCCGCTGTTGGACTTACCGAAGTTCTATATTTCGGACACAAACTGTAGGCAGACGGTCTGTAGCCGGATCCCCGCAAAATTGCAGCTATTCGCGATATGGGACCCTCTCGCATTATATATGAAGAGCATTATACGGTTCTCGGAATGATTAATTATCTAGCAAAATTCTCTCCAAACGTATCTGAGATTATGCACCCGATGCGACAGCTCTTGCACAACACTTCTGAGTTCATATGGGATGAACCACAAGCTAGCGCATTTCGGAAAGTCAAGGATATCTTGACTAGATCCCCTGGTCTGGTACTAGCGTACTATGATCCTAAAACACCCGTCACACTACAGGTCGATCCATCCAAGTACGGACTTGGCGTAGTTGTATTACAAGACTCAAGACCCGTCGCAGACTCTTTTAAAACACTGACCTCAAGAGAAATTAGCTACGCGCAAATAGAAAAGGAAATGTTAGCAATTCTGTTCGGGTGTAAACCCTTCCATCAGTATGTTTACGGCAGTGCTTTACGGTTGAAACAGACCATAGACCCCTCATCTTCATTATGAAGAAACCGTTAGCTGCAGCCCCCGCGAGACTGCAACGAATGCTTATACAGCTACATCGATACGACATCGATATTGTTCACAAAGCCGGCAAGGACATACCGGTTGCTGATGCGCTTTTGCGTAAACTTCTTCTCTGATAGCATTGCCTCGTTAGTACACAGTGTGATGTCGAGCATTCCGATCAACGACACGCGATTGGATGAAACACGTTTCATCATGTCCGCTGATCCTCAGAGTCTCGAGCTGAAGCGCACCATTACAAATGGTTGGCCAGACAACCAATGCGACTGTTCACCGTTAGTGAAGGAGTTTTGGAACTTTCGCGACGAGCTTAGTGTAGCTAATGACCTGATAGTCAAGGGCAATCGTATTTTTGTTCCGAAGGGACAAAGGCAGATTATGCTTGAACGTATACACACCGGTCACATGGGTGTAACGAAATGTACCAAAGGAGCGCGCGATATTCTGTTTTGGCCAAAAATGTCCTCGGACATTGAGAAAATGGAAATGTCTTGAAAAGCGCAACGCTAACCCCAAGAAACCTCTTATGACTCATGAGGTCCCTGAGCATCCCTGGAAAGTAGTAGCCACTTGTTACCATAGCTGACTATTACAGTCGATACTTTGAGGTATACCCTCTCCGAAATACTCTAGCAGGTACAGTCATTCAACAAATCAAGGTTGCATTCTCCCACCATGGGATACCAGAGAAACTTGTATCTCAGTATTCTTGCGATGAGTTTGCTAAGTTCAGAAAACAGTACGGATTTATACATGCGACGTTAAACGCGACTCACGCGCAGTCTAATGGTCTCGCCGAGAAAACGGTACGAACCCTTAAACACATGTTTGGTTAATGTAAGGCTGACCATAAGTATCCTTATCTGGGAATCCTTGAATACTTGAACACTCCATTAGAAGGTAATACTTCCCCCGCGCAGGCTTTGATTTTGATGAGTCGACGTTTTCGATCTATCATACCATCAACTCGCGAACAGTTGCAACCTAAACCCGTCAGTCATGAGCAATTTCGCACCCGGCTTGTCTTTAGTCGACAAAAACAAAATGAATACTATTCGAGACAATCCACAACACTTAAACCTCTCGAGATGGGTGAAACCGTCAGAATTAAGAAACAAGACACATGGGTTCCGTCCACTGTGACTGGTCAATTTGATCCTAGGTCATACATCGTTAAAACACCTAATGGTCGAGAGTACCGTCGGAATAGGCGCGATTTAATAAAGTCCCGCGAGGCTACCCTACCGGAATTTGAACCACCTACCATCTTGAGTAGTGACCATGAATCTGCTTACCCATTAGCAATTAAGCAGAACCCTACTAAAATTCCCACTATAAGTTCAGACAATTCGGCTACGAGTGACCTAACATCTAAAATTTCAGATAGTTTCCCAGCAAGTCCTGGTAAATCTGAACATTATGTGACTCGGTCTGGTCGTGTGGTAAAGCCTCGTTCTATCCTGTCTTTGTAAATTGTGTATTAAGTATGTGCTTGATTGTGACACTACATTCTTTTAAAAAAGGGGAAATGTATTAATATTGATTTTGTATTTTGAGATTACCCCTAGTAGGTCACATTGGCCATGCTATGTTTTATGTGAACCCCGTATTTTGTAAAACAGTACTTCCGAGTTTTTTAATAAAGACAGACGTGTTTAAGGAACTTAGCGTTCTTGTTGTAATTCCAACGCCTGAAAATATTACAGTGTCAATAACAATTGCTTATGTCAAATAACACTTTTATAATTACAAGGACTTTCAAAGTTAGGACAGAACTCCGGACGCCGAACCAGTGTCTGTCTGACCGTAGTGAACACATCTAACCCACCGTCTATGTCCGACTGTTGAGTGGCGTTATGGACATATATGAACACGCCGCACAAAGAAGCGCCGTCTCTGGTAAACTAAGAAAATAAACCAAACATATATCTAAAACTAGTGCCAAGAAAACAAAACTAAAGGGAAGTGTCGATTTTGGTATACACGTTAACTTATACCTGAATAACAATACTTCCGTCCTTGAAGCCATTGTACCAGATAAACGTGTCACATTTGCCGTTTGACTTATTAATCACATGAACACAAAATTAATTCTATTTTTCGCTGCATTTCAACATAACCAATGATGCCGTTTTGTACCTACAATGATGGAGATTTCTATCCCAAATAGTAATGTTGCATATACAAGACTTTAGGGGTATTTGTATCTTGGGAATTTTCTAACGAACCAATTCTAGCTCAAGGTTTAATCCCATAATAAGTCTTAAATGTGTTGACATTCCCATTTTTTACTGCTCAGATCTGGTCATCCATACCCTTTTAGGCAACTTGAACCTTATTTTATTGCTAAAAGCAGTATATAAAAGGAATTTCAAAATTTATTAAAGTACCTCGCTTTAAATAATGAACATTTAATTTATTTCGATTCGATTACGACACAGAGCACATGACGGGTGTGACCGGTCAAAAGAGAATGCTCACTCCTCAAAAGCACCTGATCTAACCTTTAATTGTTTAATTGTTGTAGATATCCGTGTTTGCTCTGCTCCTGTTTCGTATTGTACCTTTGAACTTTTTATTTTAAAACGCTGTTCGTTATCACCAAATTTTATTCAATTAACGTCCTTTTTATTTTAAAGACTCTTGCTTCAATATAATGACGTGATATACAAATAATGCACAACAAATTTTGTCTTGATGAGTAACAGTAAAAATCGGACAATAACCACAGAATGCGCCTGTTTCTTCTCGTTGGTATTATA
>WFKH01011926.1:3535142-3546329 GCA_016163765.1 Magallana hongkongensis | reverse complement strand
GCTATTATGTATTATTATAATAAGCTTTTAAGACATTCTCTTTAAAACAATTACAATTTCTAAACACCTGTATATAATTTCTTCTCATTTATAAAATAAATTAGATAATAAACGACGTTAGTCTTGATCTTGAATGCAGTACAACAATTAAAAAGGGCACACCTGTCGTCCAACTTTGTTGCTGGAAGTTAACAAAGCAATTAGTAAACGACAAACAAATGCATATGTTGCACTTATTTTGATATGTTTTTTGTTTTGTTTTGTTGTTTATTGAATGTTTGAATGTAACGAGGATCTGTCTTCCTTATACTGATCAAATATCAGGGGAGGAATCTATACAATGTTTGATCTATACAATGGATTGTTTGGGAACAATGGGACAGGTAGTCCACCCCGCCAACTGGAATTTGTCACAATTAAACACCTGTATCTTCGAACATCGGTATTTAACGAATGTGTCATACTTGACACCCATACAATTTTTTTTTTCGTTCAATATATTATTCAAGTATGCACGAAGTAATGACACCATTCTTTATAAACGTTAATATCAATTTTTTTTCTTTTACAAATAAATAAAACCATACCCTTCATTTACCCATTGCAGAAATTAATTTCGAAGATCACGTATTTTGAACATTTCTGA
The DNA here is from genome assembly GCA_016163765.1 of Magallana hongkongensis. Classification (NCBI taxonomy): domain Eukaryota; kingdom Metazoa; phylum Mollusca; class Bivalvia; order Ostreida; family Ostreidae; genus Magallana; species Magallana hongkongensis. Next base: position 3,545,683 of record WFKH01011926.1, on the reverse strand, counting down.
GTTTCAGAAAGAAGAAGAAATCAAGTTTGGGTATAAACGGTATTGCCTGGTTATTCTGATGTTATGATTTCCATTAAAAGACAATATTTTTTTAATATAAACTACATGTACCTCAATTAAAAACTTTCCTCCTTTCTTTTACAATAAACTTGAAATATTTGATATTGCATCTATATGTAATTAAAACATTTAGAAAAATAAACTTGAGAACAAATATTTTCTAGTTATCTGTGTCTCTAAACGAATTGCTTTTATTTAAGCATAGCGTAAGTGTACATCAAATTTTCTTTTTTGGGGGGGGGTATTTGTCCTTATAAGAAAAACCCTGAAGCAAATAAAGAATATAAAAGATGTATACATAAGATTTTGCTACATGTAGTGACTAGGAGCCCGAAACAATATTGAAACAAAAACTAAGTTCAATTTGTGAAATAGACACGAATTTCATTAACCAAAAACGTTCGTTATGTATTTATACCAATATATAATTATTTTCTCGTTTGATTGTCCATGGTCGAAAAAAAAAACTATAAATGTAGCAAAGATCTAACACAACAGGATTTTATATGTAGTGAAACTGGTTGCAGAGGATAAGTTTAAACTATTTCACAATTTTAACATGAGATGTACATGTGATCAATTTCTTTACATGCGTCTAAGAACATGTGATAAGAATATGATATTTAGTAGCGTAAATTGTCTAAAATGTGTGAAACTTTGCCATATAATCTTCAACTTTTTTTTTCTTCAAATGATACAATATCACATTGTATCATATATACTTTAAAAAGCTATATTGTATATTGATGAAGTTTGTGTATGTGGGTGTCCATTAACGTTAAAGATGTTTTTTTTTTTCTCTAATCATCTTTCTGAGTTGTGAAAATATCTCTGTGTTGTTCGAAAAAGAAAAGGTATTCATTAATCCATCAGATAAGACAAAATATTTAATAATATGGATTAAACAAAAAACTGTTAACACATAATTGACTGTGTTGACGTGTGTTGATCTTTTAAGACTACAATTTCTGTATGTTTTTACTATACTTAACACAACGGTTGACTAGGCATGCTTTGATACATCACTGTTGTTCTACCGGTAATGACTTAAAAACAGCTGTTTTATCTAAGCTGCTAAAATTCATTTATCTTAAAATAATCTTGTGAATTATTCAGTTGACAAATTTCTGTTACATTTTTAACTTCTTCTTGAAATCTACATGGTCAGTTAATGCCATTTTTGGTTTGAAGCATCTCTAGTAAAAGAGAAATCCAAACTGTAAAAAATTATGACCTCAAGGGCCTCATGGGCTGGACCAAAAAAGGTCAATTTTTCAAAAATCCTCTTCTCTGAACTCATATATATTTTAGAAATACTTAATGCATGATTATGATATTCATGAAGCCCTTTGCCTAAATTTCAAAATTCATTGCCCCAGAGTCAGGGTTTTAAATCAGGGATTTAAAAAAAAAAAAATCTTACATCTGATGGTTTTATTTAAAAGTTTATTTTTATGCAAAGGGACATAACCTGCCAATTTTAATAGTGTCTCATTTTATTTGTTGTATTGGCATGTGACACTTCAATAAAAAATGACTTACGTTAAATGTCTATACACTGACGGAAAAGATACTGAAAAATTAAAATATCAACTAGTAGACTAATTGTTCTCGAACAATTAGAGGTCTTTCCACCCTAACATTTTTTAAACAAATTGCTAGATTGCTCAATAAGGTATACAAAAAATAGTATACCTGTGATATTTGTTGTACTAGAAAATAGGAGATTATTTTGTATTTCAAACAATTGCTTTAAGAATTCCCCGTTGTTTATCGTAAATATCTTTTAAATTACTTTTTCTGATTTTTTCCCCATTTACTTTGAACAAAACTGATGTGCTCGCCAAGTGAATATCCTTTACACAAGCATATAAACAGACAACCTAAAATAGAAGAGCGTGTTCTAGAGGCTAGCTATCTATGTACAATATAAATGGGTTGACTGTAAAAACAATTTCCACTTGAGTAACCACAGACTTGATGTGATACCTGGCTAACTTATTGCGCAATCCAGAAAGCTATTGAAACCCTTACTAAAATTCTGTATTCAAATGATATGAAAATTTATTAATTAACAGATTTCCAAATGACCTTGACCTTTGACCTTTATGTTATTTTGTTCGGCCAAGGTAGACGCTCCCATTCCAAGTGGTCCGACGTCTCTATAATAAATAATAAAAAAGTTGAAAGTGGTTTAATGGAAATGTAAATACTTTCAGGGGCAATAACTAATAGAAGGGGCCTCGGATCCTTTCGGTATTCGTAGATTGAAGAACCCTCTAAGTGTACTGAAGACATTGGTAAAAGTTCCAAGTCTCTATCTCTTATGGTTTCAGAGGAGTAGCGATAACAAGCTTTTCGTATACAAGGGCAATAACTTTTTAAGTTCTTGGGGTCATTAGGAACAGGGTCATTTGGTATCATAACTTTTAATGTTCAATCACATGAAGAAAAATTTCGTTCAATATCTCTGGAAATAAAAAAGTGTTCCCATGGAAAATAGAAAAGAAAAATAATAATAACTAGTAGACTAATTGTTCTCGAACAATTAGAGGTCTTTCCACCTCATTTTTTTAATGTTTTGTTTCAATATAATTAATTAAACATTTTCTTCGTTAAATAATGAAAGAAAGTCAAAAACGTAAATATGTAATTTTTTTTGTTTGACCTTGACCTTTGACCTCATGTATATATATATTTATATCCATAATGACTGGTAAAGGTCAACATTTCAATATGAAGTGGTCTGATGGCCCTACGATGTAAGGTTCAAAAGCTGTAAGTGTTTTTAACAAAATAAAGAAACTATCAAGGGCGATAACTGCTAGAAGGGGACTCGGGCCCTTTCGGTATGAATAGATTGAAGGAGCGCCTAACTGTACTGAATACAATAGTAAAAGTTTCAAGTCACTACCTCTTATTGTTTATGAGAAGTAGCGATAACAAGCATTTTGTATAATAGGGGTATTACTCTACAATTGTTTCAAGGTAGGGGCTGAAGGGTTATATTTTCAAATATTTTCAAGAAGTACTACTACATCCATGAAAAAGTTTTTCTGTACCACCCTAAACAAAAGAGATCTAAAAACGCATTAATAAATAGATTTCCAAATGACCTTGACCTTTGACCTTTATGTCATTTTGTTCGGCCAAGGTAGACGCTTCTATCCCAAGTAGTCCAACGTCTTTATGATAAATAATAAAAAAGTTGGAAGTGATTTAATGGAAATTCAAATACTTTCAGGGGCAATAACTACTAGAAGAGGGCATCAGATCCTTTCGGTATGAAAAGATTGAAGAACCCTCTAAGTGTACTGAAGACATTGGTAAAAGTTACAAGTCTCTATATCTTATGGTTTCAGAGGAGTAGCGATAACAAGATTTTCATATACAAGGGCAATAACTTGTTAAGTTCTTGGGGTCTTTAGGCACAGGGTCATATGGTTTCATAACTTTTAATGTTCAATTACATAAAGAAAAGGTTTTTCAATATCTCTTGAAATAAAAAAGTTTTCCCGTGGAAAATAGAGTAGAAAAATAATAATAAAAACATAAGAAATACAAAAGGTCTTTCACCTGAAAGGTGGAAAGACCTAATAAACTAGTAGGCTAATTGTTCTCGAACAATTAGAGGTCTTTCCACCTCATTAATTTTTATGTTTTGTTTCAAAATAATAAATAAAAAAATTTTCTGCCTTACTTTATTAAGAAAAAAGGTCAAAACTGTAAATATGCATTTTTTTGTTTGTTTGACCTTGACCTTTGACCTTTATATCATTTTGATCGGACAAAGTAGACGCATCAGTCTCAAGTGGTCCGATGTATCTACGATTATTGGTTCAAAAGTTGTTAGTGTTTTATTGAATGTTGGATACTTTAAGGGGCAATAACTGCAACAAAGGGACCTCGGACCCTTTCGGTATGATAGATTGAAGAAGCCACTTAATGTACTGAATACATTAGTAAAAGTTTTAAGTCTCTATTTCTAACGGGATTTGAGAAGTAGCGATAACAAACATTTTGTACAAAAGGGGCAATAACTCTATTATTGTTTCAAAGTAGGGGCTGAAAGGTTATATTTTGAAATGTCTCAAGAAGGCCTACTACATTCATTAAAAAGTTTTTCTCTACCTCCCTCAACAAAAGAGATCTAAAAACTCATTAATTAACAGATTTTCAAATGACCTTGACCTTTGACCTTTATGTCATTTTGTTTGGCCAAGGTAGACGCTTCCATCCCAAGTGGTCCGACGTCTTTACGATAAAAAATAAAAAAGTTGGAAGTGATTTTATAAAATTTGAAATACTTTCAGGGGCAATAACTACTATAAGGGGGCCTCCGATCCTTTTGGTATGAATAGATTGAAGAACCCTCTAAGGGTACTGAAGACATTGGTGAAAGTTCTAAGTCTCTATCTCTTATGGTTTAAGAGGAGTAGCGATAACGAGCATTACGTACTATAGGGGCAATAGCTCTGTAATTATTCAAATGTATAAGCCAAGGGGCTATATTTTTAAATGTCTTTAGATGCTCTACTACATCCATCAACAAGTTTTTCTCTACCACCCTCAACAAAAAAGATCTAAAAACTCATCAATTAACGGATTTCCAAATGACCTTGACCTTTGACCTTTATATCATTTTGTTCGGCCAAGGTAGACCCTTCCATCCCAAGTAGTCCGACGTCTTTACGATAAATAATAAAAAAAGTTTGAAGTGATTTTATAGATTTTGAAATACTTTCAGGGGCAATAACTACTATAAGGGGGCCTCCGATCCTTTTGGTATGAATAAATTGAAGAACCCTCTTAGGGTACTAAAGACATTGGTGAAAGTTCTAAGTCTCTATCTCTTATGGTTTAAGAGGAGTAGCGATAACAAGCATTTCGTACACAAGGGCAATAACTTTGTAAGTTCTGGGAGTTATTAAGCAAAGGGTCATTTGGTACCATAACTTTGAATGGTCAATCACATAAAGAAAAAATTGTTTCAATATCTCTTGAAATAAAAAAGCTGTCCCTGGAAAAAAAGAGGAGAAAAAAAAAATAATAACTAGTAGACTAATTGTTCTCGAACAATTAGAGGTCTTTCCACCTCATTGTGTTTTACGTTTAAAATAAGGTTGTTTTAAAAGAATAAAGTTTTTTTTGCGTTAATTCATTAAGAAGTGTCAAAAGATTAAGTATGCAATTTTTTATTGTTTGACCTTGACCTTTGACCTTTATGTCATTTTGTTTGGCCAAGGTAGACGCTTCAATTCCAAGTGGTCCGATGTCACTACAAGGTATGGTAAAAAAGTTGTGTTTTTATTGAACGTTTAAAACTTTCAAGGGCAATAACTGCTAGAAGGGGGCCTCAGATCCTTTCGATATGAATAGATTGAAGAACTCTCTAAGTGTACTAAAGACATTGGTAAAAGTTCCAAGTCTCTATCTCTTATGGTTTCAGAGGAGTAGCGATAACAAGCATTTCATACAATAGGGGCAATAACTCTGTAATTATTTAAAAGTATGAGCCAAGGGACTATATTTAAAATGTCTTAAGATGTCCTACTACATCCATGAAAAAGTTTTTCTCTACCACCCTTAACAAAAGAGATCTAAAAACTCATTAATTAACAGATGTTCAAATGACCTTGACCTTTGACCTTTATCTAATTTTGTTCGGCCAAGGTAGACGCTTCCATCCCAAGTGGTCGGAAGTCTCTATGATAAATAATAAAAAAGTTTAAAGTGATTTTATAGAAATTTAAATACTTTCAGGGGCAATAACTGCTAGAAGGGGGCCTCAGATCCTTTCGGTATGAATATATTGAAGAACCCTCTAAGTGTACTGAAGACTTTGGTAAAAGTTTCAAGTCTCTATCTCTTATGGTTTTAGAGGAGTAGCGATTAAAGCATTTCGTACAATAGGGGCAATCTGTAATTATTCAAAGGAATGATCCAAAGGGCTACATTTTAAAATGTCTTAATATGTCCTACTACATCCATGAAAAAGTTTTTCTCTACCACCCTAAACAAAATAGATCTAAAAACTCATTAATTAACAGATGTTCAAATGACCTTGACCTTTGACCTTTATCTAATTTTGTTCGGCCAAGGTAGACGCTTCTATCCCAAGTGGTCCGACGTCTCTATGATAAATAATAAAGAAGTTTGAAGTGATTTTATGGAAATTTAAATATTTTCAGGGGCAATAACTACTAGAAGGGGGCCTCAGATCCTTTCGGTATGAATAGATTGAAGAACCCTCTAAGTATACTGAAGATATTGGTAAAAGTTCCAATTCTCTACCTATAATGGTTTCAGAGGAGTAGCGATAACAAGCTTTTCGTACGCAAGGGCAATAACTTTGTAAGTTCTGGGAGCTATCAAACAAAGGGTCATTTGGTACCATAACTTTTTATGGTCAATAACATAAAGTAAAAATTGTTTCAATATCTCTAGAAATAAAAAAGCTGTCCCTGGAAAAAAAGAGAAGAAAAAAAAATAATAAAAAACATAAGAAGTACAAAAGGTCTTTCACCTGAAAGGTGGAAAGACCTAATAATAATAAAAAAACATAAGAATTACAAAAGGTCTTTCACCTGAAAGGTGGAAAGACCTAAAAACATAAAGAATACAAAAGGTCTTTCACCTGAAAGGTGGAAAGACCTAATAAAAAACATAAAGAAATCAAAAGGTCTTTCACCTGGAAGGTGGAAAGACCTAATAAATCTGATATTTAAAAAAAAAATTCGAAACAATATATATTTAACATATCATCGATTATTAGCCTTTAAATATGTTCAGCACAGGGAATATGTTGACTCAAACAGGCGTATACGTAATAAAACCTCCAAATAGTTTCATTTTTTGGAACTTCAAGGCCTTTTCTTTTATAGAGTGGGTCTGTGCTCCATATTTTTCTCATAGTCTAAATAAGGTTTAATGGAAAACAAACCGATTTTAATCAACAAGAACGGGGAGAGATGACCCACTATACTATAAAAATATAATTTTGTATCCCAACAATCGAACGTTTTGAAAAAAATAGTACAAGTCTGTAAATTCGTGGCAAAAGACACACATAATGTTTAGACAGAGTACGTTGTTGTGTCTGGAATGGCTCAGTGGTTAGAGCACTAGATATAAGCTAACCTTAATATGTTGTGGGTTTGATACCACCAAAATTTAAGGCAATATATTTTTTTGCTTATTGTTTGTTAAACATATTTAAAACTGAATTTATTAAGAAATTGTGCTTTTGCAAACTTGTATTATAATATATTTGAATAGACTTAATTGGAAAAAAATAAATTCAAAATTGTATTTTACGACGAAACCGAATGGGCATTTGCGCTATCTTATCCCCCCATCTTCTTTGTTAACAATATACAAGATGATTATACAAAGAAGTCAATATTTAATAACCTTAGTATGGTTAAAAATTCAGAAATCCACTTGAACCATTTCAATATTCTTATAGAACGATTATTGCATACGTTTTCTTAGAATTATTTTTCCTGACCAATTACTTTTTGATACCATCCGTTACTGTTTGAAATAATTGTTATTGTGATAGGTACAATTGATACAAATGCTGATTTTAAGAATCAAAAGCTATCACTTATTATATCGTCATATTTCTACCTTAAACTACTGTAATCTTACTACTTGTTTTAGAAAGTGATGTCGACGAGCCGATACTTCATGGGTGCATTGTTCATTAAGAATGTCCAGGGATGTATTTGATTACTCTTAAAAGTAATCGATTAAATTATAATTACTCTGGATTTCAAAAGTATTTGATTACAAGCTGATTACATCCAATTTAAGGGTAATTCGATTACATTTGATTACTTTTTCTTCTTGTCATAATGATTACTTGTGATTACTTTGATTTGATTTAAACATATTTTATGGTATTTCAAAGAATACAAAAGGTTCAAACACAAGTTCTGACAACTAATAAGATCTTCACCATGCTTATACTTAAGATTAAATTACCTGTATTTTTTTCGTACTTTAAATGATTAATGTTTAAAAAAAAACTTATTCATTTTTGACATGATTATTAATTCTGATATCAAGTTATCATTTTTTACAAGCTTTTTCAACACACGTTATAGTCATTAAACATTTGGTGAAGTTTGTGTGTAAGGGTGTCCATTGACATTAGAGATGGTTTTTTCTCTAATCATCATTTTGAGTTGTGTAAATATCTCTGTGTTTGTTAGAAAAGGAAAGTACATTAATCTATTTATAAAAAAAAAAACCCAAAAACCAAAACACAAAAAAAACCAAAGAAAAAAAAAACCCCGAATTTTTAATTTAATGGATTAAACAAAAAACTGTTAACATATAATTGACTGTGTTGACAAGTGTTGAATAATCAACACTTAATCATGACTACGTGCCTTTTTAATAAGAGTAATAGAATAAATTACGATTACTTGTAATACGAAAAAAGGTAATTACTGATTACTCATGATTACTCAGCAACCTGTCATCGAATAGTAATCAATTAGGGTTCATTTGGGTATAATTAGAAAATTATTAGTGTCCATTGCTGTATTATTGGGGTTCATTGGGTTACAGTGGAGATGAGGTTCATTGGGATATTATTGGGGTATATTGGGGTTCATTGGGTTACAGTGGAGATGATGTTCATTGGGATATCATTGGGGTATATTGGGGTTCATTTGGTTAAAAAGACGCACCCAAAATATAAGTTCGAAAGGTGTTCATAATACGTTCTGATCTTTTTAGATTACCTGAGTCACTCAGATGACATATTTTAATTGCACTTCGACCGTGGTCGTGTCGGCCATCGTCCATCGTCCATCGTGTTTTAACAATTGTACATTTCTTTAATTCTTCTTTAAACTACAAGGCCAATTAATACCAATTTTGGTTTGAAGCATCTCTAGGATAAGAAAAATCCGAATTGTGAAATTTATGACCATACCACACATGGGACCTCATGGGCTGGACCAAATATGCAAAAAGGCCTAGTTTTAAAAAAAACACTCTTCTCTACACCCATATATATTGAATAAGTATGTCCTCTGAATATGAAGCCCTCTACCTAAATTGTAAAATTCATGGTCTCTGGGTCAGGGGTTCAGGCCCTAGGACGGGTCCATACGGCCATAAAGTGAAGTTTTATTAAAATCTTAGAAAATCTATTTCCATATTTTTATATTTTAATAATATTTTTATATTTGAGAAAAACTAAATGCATGATTATAATATCAATGAAGCCCTGTTAATAAACTGTGAAAAACATGGCCTTGAGGTCAAGTATTAAGGTGATAAGGTGGGGCAAATATGACCTTATAGTGAACATGTATTAAAAATAATGATAAAAAATCACTAATACATATTTTAGAAATACTAAATGCAAGATTATAATATCCTTGAACGCCTCTACCTAGATTATGAAGGCCATAACCCTAGGGTCAGAGGTTCAGACCCTAGAGCAGAACCGATATAGCCATGCAGTGAAAATGTATTTAAATCTTTAAAAAAATCTTCTTCTCTAAGGCCATTTATACTTGAGAAAAACTAAATGCATGCTGATAATGCCATTGAAGCCCTCTACCTCAATTGTTAGATTCATGGCCTCTGAATTAAGGGTTAAAGTCCTAAGGTTGGGCCGATATGGCCATATTTTGAACATGTCTTACATCTTGACATCTTGGAAAATCTTCTTCTCTACTACCATATACATTTGAGAAAAACCAAATGCATAATTATAATGTCCCTGAAGCTATCTAACTCAATCGCTAAATTTTTGGCCTCTGGGTCAAGTGTTAAGGCCCTAAGGTTGGGCCAATATGGCCTTTAGTGAACAAGTACTAAATATTTGAAAATCTTCTTATATACTTCCACAGTAGTGGAAAATAATCTGGAAGATTGATTGATATCATTTAATATTTATTAGTTTGAGTCGAAAAATGTCTGTTTAAAACGATGTGGTCAAAATATCCGTGGATATATTTGTTTTATATGTAGATATTGTGAGGTGTGACATGTTGGTTGTTACAGACCTTATTCATACAGACCCTGAAACGTGCTACTACACCTCTAAAACGAACCGTACCGTTCCGTGCAAGAAACGAACCGTACCGTTCACAAAACGAAACGTACCGTTCACAAAGCGTACCGTACCGTTCACAAAACGAACCGTATCGTTCACAAAGCGAACCGTACCGTTCACAAAACGAACCGTACCGTGCAAAAAGCGTGCAAGATAATTTATGCAAGACCCGCCTCCAAACGGACAAAAAGCGTACCGTACCGTGCAATAAGCGTGCAACTTCCATATACGGCTTATTGACCTAATGTCTTTCGATGAATACGGACGGAGATTATTGATGACCAGATAAGTTCAATATTTTGCTAGATTTTTTTTTTATACGGGATTAGATAACACATACTAAGATTTAAAACTGTTATTTTTATTTAAACAGTTACAAAAATGTTTTAATTTAATT
>WFKH01011926.1:3520677-3535042 GCA_016163765.1 Magallana hongkongensis | reverse complement strand
ATTGACTTGTTGTGTATATCCAGTTGTGTACATATCGAAAGAAATATGTTACATGTACATGTACAGTTTAACGGAAAAACAAAAACTAATAGTCATATTTTGACTATACACGCGATCTTAGTTCAGATAAGAGAAGCGATGACGGGTTACATCACGATGATATGTGTATACGAACAAGTGCAGAAAATCATAGAATCAATATTTAAATGAAAAAAAAATCGTGTCAAAAAACTATATAACAGTTGATTTCAAGATTTCTTATCTGAAATTCATTGTTTATCTTATCATTAACTGCATGTAATTTTACATCGTCTATTCACTAGGGGAATTTGATCGGCAATAGTACTACAGCAGAACGCAATAAAGAATGATCATACGAATTATGAATAAAGAAAAAGAATGATACTTGTAAAAATAACAACTAGCCGAGAATCAAGACAACGATAAAGGAAACTAAAGAAATATCGGAATAAAGTCGGGGCAATTTTTCATAGCAAATTCAAATGGATTAGAAATATTTAATGACTTCAATTCAAGTAAATGTATAGAAATAAAAACTTAAGATGCTTTGTATAATTATCGACAGCTCGCTGAATTAACAAAAATATATCGGATTAAAGTCAAACAGCTCTTTTAATCTATCTAAATGATTACATTTATCTAAAATTAAATACTAATAATAACAGACTAATCAAAATTAAAACTACCCTCCGCTTCCCGGTTGTCACTGAGTACACGTTTCAGGCAACGTATCAAAAACGGGGGAACGGATGGAAGTTCCGATTTTAAATAAATTGAAATACATTTGTAATATATCATATAAATAAAGAAAAATTCTTGTCATAAATACCACCTTGCTGAAGTAGATCGGGGGAAAACTAAACAAAATTATATCGAGAAAAATCAAAGCGTTCAGGCCACGCCTACCTCATTAATAAAGCGCGCAAACCGTTCACAAAACGTGCAGCTATTTTTAGCAAAGCGTACCGTGCAAGAAGCGAACCGTTCCGTTCACAAAACGAACCGTACCGTTCACAAAGCGAACCGTACCGTTCACAAAACGAACCGTACCGTTCACAAAGCGAACCGTACCGTTCAAAAAGCGTAACGAACCGAACCGTGCAACTGGTGTAGTAGCACGTTTCAGGGTCTGTAGTTTTCTTTATGACATTAATTACATGATGCCCAAACCGCCTTGAAACATATGTAACACGGCTAAAGAATAAAAATGTTATACAATTATGGTTTAAAATTACCCTGAAATATTAATGCAACATTTGGTCATTTTAATACTATTAAATTACACATAAGTCCTATATTCGATAGCAGTTTACCTGCTTAATTTCTATATAATGCCAACAGTTTGTAACTGCTGATAGACAAACCGTCAGCCTTTGAAATGAAAAGTCCAAGAAATTTGCTTCTGTGTTTGATCGTCATTGGTTTTGGGGCATCGACTGAAGGTAAAAGAAAAATACACATGCTTACGGTTTTTGTTTTTATAAATTCGTTTATTTGTGAAATAGTTTCTAAAATAAAGATACTTAATTAATGAAACAAAAAAAGGTAATAGTGTTTTGAGCAACCTCGAACTATCGAACAATATCTCTAAAAGTTTGAGTGTATACTCTATTACTCTGTTTTTTTTTTTTTACATTTCAAAAGCATTATTGAACGGATGCGAAAAAGGATGGGTTCCATTTGGAAAAGACTGCTATAAATTCTCATCATCAACAGCGACTTTCAAAGATGCTATGGTAAGATAGTTGTTGTATTTTATTTAGTTTACTTTTGTCTATTACAAATATTGTGTTTAGAGCTATGCTGTTTTTTTACGTATTTAACAAAAAACTGCTATTGCACACAAGTCAATACGTGGGCGGCTGGGTGATTCTGTTCTATTTTTAGACAATACAAAAACCCAAATTTATATTTATCAATCAGGAAGTGTTAATATTTATTACGGAAATATGCAGTTTATTTTGTCAATGCTTTCAAACTGTTATTGACATCATCATGATTATTTCGTGCAGTCCGTGATTTTTTCTTAAATCGCTGTAGGTTACGACCAATCGATTAAAAGGGCGTGTCGATTTCAGTCCTGTCAGTTTCTTGTCAGTTTCAGCCGATGTAGATTTCAATAAAAGGGGCGATTTCAGCCTGGCTGTTTCTTTAAAGCTATGAATTTTCTACAAGACTATAAGTCTCCATCAGAAGTATAGAGGGAATCATACGTGGTAGATGTAAATATAGCTGTATGTCTGCTATCTAGTTTACAATTTTACACCATGCAATGTATGTAAATACCACAATCGCACTTCAAAGAAATTGATAGTTCACATTTTCACCAATGTGTTTCTCTTTTTTTAATGTTTCTTTTATGAATTTAATTTTAATCAATGTTTGCCTGGTATAGATTGAAGACAATCTACATTGATATGTGTAAATGTGCATTTATACAATATATTACGATAGCATATGGCTATATAAAACATTTGACAGTGAATGTCACTTTGACCATGCTAAACTGTTCTTTTTAACGAAACTTAAGGTGATTTGTAACAACCTTGGGGCTGGACTTTTGGATTTGCAAAGCAAAGCAGAAGAAGATTGGGTGGATTTACAGAGTCGTGTCAGAGGTAAAACTGGTGTAGGAGAGAGAGAGAGAGAGAGAGAGAGAGAGAGAGAGAGAGAGAGAGAGTCTCTCAAGAAAATTACGAGAACATTTGTCTACTTTATATTCAATTTCCATAGAACCACATCAAATTAAAATATGAATAACTATTTCAGGTTATACATTTGGAGTGTGGCTGGGACGGACTGATCTTCAGAAAGAAGATCAATATGTGGCCCTGTCTGATGCACGCAGACCTCGCTATAGCAACTGGATGAGAGGGGAACCTAACAATAGTAACAACAACGAACACTGTGCCATGTATTGGCCCTCAAGAAGGGGATGGAATGATACTATTTGCAAAGGAAAAATAAACTATGTATGCAAGAAATAAAGAAAATTTCTAAATGACTAATGATTGTTATATATAAAAGAAAAAATAACAGCAAAATGTTTAATGAGGTTTTGCATTATCATCCCACTTAAAATACTGTTGCGATGGTTTACTACTACTTTTCAGATTTTCAGATAAATACTGCATAATTTATCCCCTTAGTCAGTGAATTGATATATTTAAAGTGTTTTATCAAACAAATACAACTCAATCAGTATACAATGAAAAACGACTTAAACTCCAAACAGCAATCAAAGAACTAAAGTACTGAAGACCGGGCTTGATATGTCTTATTCATATTGTGTAGTAAAGACTGGCAATCTCTCTCTCTCTCTCTCTCTCTCTCTCTCTCTCTCTCTCTCATGCTTTCGATTAAATTTTGTAAGTGGATATTAACAAAAGTATGTCTCTTTCGTAGAAAAAAAAATCAACAGTACATTGTATTTTGAAACAAGACATGGCTCCCTGTGCTTTAACTTTGACGCTGTTCGGTTTTTTTGCGCTATTTATTGTAACATTGGCGATTTGACTAGCAGAGTCCGTCTAAAAAATAACCTTTCCGATTTTTTTGGTGTTGTTTGATATGAAATCAAGCGATAACAATACATTTTGGAAATAATCATATTTTTTTTTTTAAAATATTTGTAAACACAAAAGAAGGTGTTGCAAAACAGCGGGACTATTCCCTAACGTGGAATGGACCTTTAAATATCCGTATCGCTTGAGAGCCATATCTAAATATAGACACATTATGTAGACGACTTTATTTACATAGCGGGTATGTTCCGTATGTAGGCAAAATAAACAAACAAACATTTTACGTGCATTTCTATCAAACACGGCAACCAGCAATTACAATTAGAAAGATAACCATATATTCTGTATTCGGATGTTAACATACATCAGTTTGATTTCTACTGTCCAGCGTGTTTAAAATATCATTCTTGAGAAACATGAATAAATCTGATTCTGGTTCTTCAAAACCGCCAGAGTTGTAATTATAATCATCCTATGTTTCTATAGTATCTAAATAAATGTTAAGTCTAGATAAAAAGGGAGAACAAATTTATCCGTACATATTTTCATTAACCTATTGCTTAATCACCGATTCATTTTTTCAAAAATGATTTTGTTTGCTTTTAACAACCTCTACATGTATCTTTGAAGTCAGCATACCCGGTGATTTCATAAAAAGGGGAAAATCAGCTTTCTACATTGATGCATACTGAGTACATTGTTTTAAAATATCTTGTTCAGAAGAAAATGTTTATCAAGTTTATAACGGGGACTTCGAACAGTAATGTTGAAAAAATAAGCATGCATGCAAAATATTGCATTACAAAGGGTTTAAATTACATTATTCTGACATTCTTAAATTAGCTATATACATTACCTTTCCAGGCGGTTTAAAAAATTAAATTAAAACAAAATTCCAACGTTTTCGAGATTCGAACCAAGTTAAAAATGTAATACACGGTAATCATCTATTCTAACTGCGTTACCATTCGACTAATCTAGACATGAATTAAGGATGGGAAATTTATCACATCGTTTTTAGATTTCAAAGGTATTAATGATTTTTTCCAAAAGTCAGATTTATTAAAAATATGCCTCTTTGAAACAAAAATCGGAAATGACAGTTTTCGAGAAATTGTCTTACTTTAAACGTTAAAATTAAATTAATGTTGTTTCAAGGAGACAGTTTTTCACAATGATGAGGATTCCCCTTTTATATAGCGTTTGCCCACATTTGTCTGTGTTATCATTTTCAAATTTATTTCATGGTCTTAAATAAGTTAGTACAAACTTTCCAAATAAAATTCTACACTGCTTTAAGTACAACGTTGCATGGAAAAAAAGATTTACATCGAATTCGGTAACTTTGATTTTTCCATTTTATCTGCAACTCCTTTAGGGAAATTTAGCATAGGAACTGCAACACCTTCTTTAAATCACTTGATAGTTAGATTAACTGCATTGCACATGACTTCAAAAATTTTGTACAATAAAAGCAAGTGTTACAAATCTTTTTGTTATAATTTAATCGACATATTTCATTCTCATTTTTACGTTTCCAAGTAGTATTGATACATTTGAATTCAGCTAATGAATCCAAACCACGCATTCTTGTTAATTTCTTCACGATACCAGTAACATTTCGTTTGTCAGATTTATACAATCATTCCTTTTTACGAGTTGATTTCACATTTTAACTTATTTATGAAATTGAAGTCAATTTTTTCATAGATATTTTCTTGATAAAGATATTATATTGCTTAATAACCATATAACCGTCAATTGGAATGCAGTTAAACAATTCGAGATAACTTATAAGTCAATAATTTTGTTTATAGAAAAATACTTATATAACATTGTTTTCATTACATACAGTTGTAAGGTGTGTGCATTTTGATACTAAAATTTAAAAGTTCTGCATGTATCAGTTTTAGTCCTAATTGTATAATGAGTGTTGTAGTTTTTCATTTAATCTAAACATATTTAATTGATACTCAAATAAAATAGTCAAGTACTGCATTTACAAGATATTTTTTTATAGAGTATATTGTTATTGGTTACAAAGTAATATTATTGATATTTTGTGTACGTGACGTAAGAGACATATAAATAATAAGTTAACTTAACCATATATAAATAGCTTTTAGAACAATTTGTTGTTTCAACATATGCATTTACTCCTATATTAACAAACCTTCACTGTTTTTCATTAACGTATAATCTTTCATATAACAGCTTGCGCTCATTAATGTACCACTTGATACTTGGTAACAGATAACCTACATATCAGTTTATACATTTACACTCATTTCTTTTTTTAACCGGTTAAAATCCAGGATGGAAAGTGGAACAAGTCAGCTTTTGTATTTAATAATTACCTCTCTGGCTTCAACGGCGGGTAGAAATTTACACGTTTAAAACAAAATGAGACCAAATGTTGTTTTTTTGTTGGTCATTTTATATCATTGCTTCTTTGGTTTAAATATCAATACCTGATTTTATTTTTTATAATTTCAAAGGATCACGGACAAATTGCGAAAAAGGATGGTTTCCATTTGGAAATCACTGCTATAAATTCTCGTCCTCTACAGCAACATTTAAAGACGCCATGGTAAGAAAATATTCTGTTTCTATGATCTATTGCTAAATTCTGTCCATCTTATCAGCTGATTTTTAGTGATGCCTTTTCTATCTCTTATCAAACAAAGAACGCAATGTTTTTGTTATAAAGGTACGAAGTTGTATATACATGTATTTTCCTTTGGTATCAAAATCAAATCAATTTTAACCTATTGATATTTTTCACGTGAAGTTTTACAATAAAAGAAAAAAAATATATAGGAATGCAAACAGTTTCAAGACGGTTCGGATGATACCGTATGTCATTTGAAAAATACTTGTAAATGATTGTACAGTTTTCTTTTGATTCTTTAAATTCTTATATATTAGTGTACATATTCGTTTATAAGTACAGATGGTTTGAACCGAAGTACATGATTAAAGTAATACTAAAATGACTGCAATGATTGAACTTTGCTTACAATAATTTAAAAGATATTCTGTAGCAACCTTGGGGCTGGACTTTTGGAGTTGCAAAGCAAAGCGGAAGAAGACTGGGTGGATTTACAATGTCGTGTCAGAGGTAAAACTGGTGTAGGAGAGAGAGAGAGAGAGAGAGAGAGAGAGAGAGAGAGAGAGAGAGAGAGAGAGAGAGACTGTTTTAAGATACTAGAATTCAAAAACAAGGATCTGAATTATTACGAAATGATAAAGATACATAAAGTTAGATAGTTTGTTACTGGAGGCAATAAATTATTTAAAAAGTTTGTATTTTAATTATTTGTAAAAATTTATTACTATTTTCTAAATAAATATGCTTAAATCATTTTCTTGAAAATTGTAGTAAACAAATTAAACATACCTTGTATGGACATTTCATCAACGTTTTAGATTGATTATCTTAAAAAATGATTTACCTTATTGGTCTCATTATCATATCATTTATTTGACTTGAAATATAATTCACAAATTCTTGTTATTTTTTAAATGAATACAAAAACAAACTTGATAAAATTTGAAGTCTAATCTAACAGACAATGACAAACTAATACTACTCTTTCACATTTGTAAAATCTAAATCTAAAGTACACAAGAGTTAAAGATATCTACCAAACATTTGTATTATATTTTTTTTCTACACAATGAAATTTAGCTGCGACAAAATGGAGAACCCATGAAAATATTAAGATAATATGATGAATAACAATTCAGATTTCAGCATAAACCATGTATTTTTATACAAAGTAAGATTTATTGTTATCAAGATTTATATTAGAAGACATGAACATAATTTCAGGTTATTTATATGGAGTTTGGTTAGGACTAAGTGATGTCCGGACGGAAGGTAAATTTGTAAGCCTGTCTGATTCAAGGAAACCTCGTGGAAATTATAGGAACTGGATGAAAGGAGAACCTAGTAACGGTGGCAACAACGAACACTGTGCCATGTATTGGACCACAAGAAGAGGCTGGAATGATGCTCAGTGTACAGCTAAATTTAACATAGCATGCAAGAAATAAAAAAAAATGCATATGACTAACCAGTGCTTTAAATAAAAAAAACTTACAGCGAAAAGTTCAAAATGAGTGTGCATAGTCATCAAACTTTTATGTTGACTTTAAATGTCTTTTTACCTCTAAATACTACTGCAATAACACCATTTCTGACTCTTCGGAAAATCCTTTATAAATTGTCCTCAAAGTCAGTGAACTGGTATGTCATGTGATTAACGGCACTCGACCAAAACAACTTCACCAAGCTGATTGATACCTTATGTTCATTTTTTGTAGTATAATTGTTATTCAATTCCCAGAATTTAAAATTGAAATCCTTATAATTCAACCTTTATGTTTCAATATCAGTTAATTAATATTTCATTTGCAATCATTTGGAACATTTAACCGTAGAAATCCAACCTTTTTTAATCCTAAAACTCATTTTTATATCCTTTAGTATTAATCAGCTTACTTAAAAAGTAGCATGAAAATAGTTACGTGTCAATGGTACAAGTTGTTAGAGAAATTCGAAAAAACATAAGATTCTTTGAATAATGAATCTGTACGTTATGATTATGATATTATAATCTAATGCAACAATTTGTGTTCCCATACACGCATTTCTTTTACTTAGATTAAATATTGATATGATGTTGTAGTATTAACCAATGGATATCATTTTGATAAAGTTATAAAATGAAAGCTTCATTTAACAAACTTGAAGAACAGTAAAAAGCAATATAAGAATAAAAATAAAGAACCGTAAAAACTTTTCGATCCAAAACATGTAAACAGATCCCGGAAGTACCAGTAGACACCTATCCGGATATCCCTACATCGAGCGCCAGCGACAGTCGAAATTACAGAAAAAAACTATGTCATATATAAAATATTGATGTGATGAACGTCTGAATGAGATGCTGTGCAGTGTGAATAATGGCAAGATGTTAAGAGGATAAGATATAAGAAAACTAAGCTTCTCAGAAGACAACAGAGGTTTAAAATTCCTATCATGTATGACAACTGATAAAATAGATATTAATCACAATAACAGAGTGATTTTAAAAGTTTGTAACTTAACCCGTTTTGTCAACAATAAATCAATGCACGTAAGATCTGGCTTGGAATCATTATTTTAGTATAGATATTGTACTTAACTGTTTAATTAGTTGGGCGTAGTAGTGTCAATAAAATTCCATATTATACGTATAACAGATAATTAAATCAATGTACAGATGTCTCACATTGACTGATCGCGCTTCTGTTTTCTTTTTATATTCGAGAAAAAACCGCTGAAACATTTTAACAATTGTTAATAGTACAAATTAACTTTTTTTCCATAGATTTTTTCTTTACAAATATATGTTTTAATTCTAATATCCTTAGGACAATTTATTAAACTCTAGTTATCAAACCCTCAGAAACTAAGCACAAAGTAGAAATGTCGTGCAATATTCAAATAGTCAAGATGTTACCCACATTAAAACAATTAAATACATTAAAAGCAAACATAATTCGTTTCTATCGCACTGAAAAATTTCTACATCATATCACTAATAATAAAAGAACTAATTTTATAATAAAAGAACAGCTGTGTAAAGGGATAAATTATGCATCAGGGTTATGAAAGCAAAAATCCATACAGATAGATCATTACAAAAACTATAAGCAAAGCAAAGGAAACTCCCTTTCCATTTAACTTCGTGTCTTCCACCCCTTTTAAAGTTTGCCCAAGCAATTTTACATGCCTGACATATACTTTTAAAGCAATTTACCACATCTCTCTTTTTATATTAATGAAATTTTAATGATTTGGATGGCATTCTGATTAACATTAAATACGCTAATCAGTCTTTTTATACGAAACTTAAACGATAATGCTTGGCTTGATGTGACAGTGAAGCATGAATACCCTATTACTCTTATCTAAACCATGACAGAAAAAAAACTAAATCGGCCGAAGGTCGTGGTTTACTATAAAATTAAATCAAATGTATAGCGTTGCTTCAGATATCTGGACGCCAGATATTCGGACGCTTTAGTTTTCGAACGATTTTATCTGTTAACTGACATTTATGCGTAATACGTTATTTTGACTCATTTATTCGGGATTCTGCATTTCGGATCTGGACGGTCTGTTTTACCACAAACCACTGTTAAGTATAAATTTGATTCAATTAAGTGGACGGTAAAATTAAATGTTACCCTGCTCAATACATTAAAAAGATTACGCTAGTCACTTGAACTTCACACCTTTTTTACATAGTAGAACACATAAGTAGCTTTTATAAACACTGACTTTCCAAATCACTTTGAGATTTACAGACAGTGCTGGTCAGATCACGTTTCACTGCACGCGTTTTGGGTATTTTCATTTGTGCCCAACGTTATTCAAATTAAGAATGTGCTAAATAAATAAATAAATAAATAAATAAATAAATAAATAAATAAAAAAAAAAACCTTAATAGTTTTCTCATAGCTTTGTAGTCCATCTATTCACAAGAAGTTATGTAAAATAAATTTTCTCACAAATGCCTTGAAAAATGAAGTTAAAACCGGAAGTGCAGGTAGAAAACAAAATGGAAGCAACTTATTGGAAGGGTATTAATGAGTCTGGCAATTTCCCTGCTAGTTGCAATTGAGTATTCTCTATCACTAACCCAGACCTTGTCTGGAGTCACAAAGAAAATATGAGTACAAGTATTGACATGTCACTGTGAAAGATTGATGGAACTCAGGAACAGGCAACAGTTTCAGCAGACACTCGTTTCCTATCCGTCGGTTTCCTCCCCCCGTGATTTTGATTGCACTCAGTGTCTTTACCACTCCTCCTTGTTAATCGTCTCAGTCATGGAGAGCTGGCGAGTGTGAATGGTAAGGGGTATCTGGGCGAGACGGGCTGTTTTTATGAACGAGAGGAATTGTACTGGTCTGATTGTTGAATGTTCATATCTTTGTACATATCTCTGAAGGCTGGCAATATGTCTCCTCATTCATATCTTCTGTTTTAAACATTTGTGTTTGAAATCAAAGTCACAAAACACATTGACCATAAAATTGCATTATCATATGTAAATGAAATCGCATTGTACATTGTCAATGAGATCCTTCAGTGGCTGACCCTTTGAAAACATCTTTGATTGATTAATGGACAATTCTGTGTGACAAGTTTGTTTCATCGGCTTTGATTCCCGTCATCAGTACAGGTCTATTAAAGACAGTCTCACTTCTGATGGTGTGAGTGGTTCTTTCGTGTTGTTGTCGCTGTGTTTTATATGCTGTTCTCACATTTATCCTTTTGTGTTTTCTGTGATTTTGGCAATCATTACATGCAGGAACTTGACACAGTTCACAATACGTACTATAAGTAATATTAGGATGTATTACACATGTTTCGGCTTTTGAGATGTAGTTGGATTACTCATAGACTATCATAGCAAAATGGTCGATTGTTTGAGAACTTTCACATGATTCTCTTTACACCCGGGACACATATTACATTAAACACGATTCACAATAGTACTCTGTGTCCCCCGGACACTTAGAACACTGCTGTACCTTTTACGGGATACTTGCTGCGTCCATGTTTGACACTGTCATACATACATCTTAAGGCAAATTTTAGACTGTCTATTCGGATGCTGCGCAAACAAAGAGAAAATGGCTTAGATACTATGATGGTTGGCCTAACCATATATAAGAGGTTAGTCTATCATAAGTTAGCTGTCCTGCAATATGTGTTTCATTTTTGCACACCTGATATGAATAGCAACCACATTATTCCAGGGTCTTGGCTTGGTAGGTCTTGGTCGTTTTGACTGGGTGGCTCTTCCGAGTATTCGAATTTTGTATTAAATTATTGCCAATCGCCATCAAGTGTATTAATGGATGAGGGCATGACCCTGAATAGGTGTTTTGGGCACATTAGGAGACGGTAAGATATCAAAAAGCATGTTTATTTGTCGCAATTTTCACATGAAATATATATAGAGGAATAATATGTTATGTACAACTTGTCTTTCTCATGTTTGTTGATCTAGATATATAAACTGTTCCATTCAGTCAAATAAAATGCCTATATAATGAATACGACTATATCTTAAACATAAACTACAACCAACATTTAGAACCAATCAAAAGGGGAGTGTGTAGATAAGTAGGCACGTTAAGCATAACTTATACCGGAATAACAATATTTGACTCCTTGAAGCCATTGTACCAGACACACGTGTCACATTTTGCCCTTTGACTAATCTTAATCACATGCGTAGAAGATGAAAGATATTTTGGCTGCATTTCAACATTACCAATGATGCCTCTTTTTTACCTACAATGATTAGGATTTATGTCCCATATACAGTCCCTGAAACGTTCTACTTTAATTTTCCACTTGAACGGTGAGTGAACGGTGAGCGCACGCTGAGCGAACGGTGAGCGCACTCTGAGGGAATGTTGAGCGCACGCTGAACGGAATTTGGTCAGCGCTTATGAACGGTGAACGATAAGCGACCGCAGAGCGCAAAAGGAGCGGACACGTAAGAGCAAAGTGAACGGTGAACGCATAGTGAACGATATGTGGACGATTTGTGAACGCAAGATCAACGATTTATTTGGAGAGCCTCGTAAGTTATCCTCACATTGTACTTTGTCGGTAATCAGAAAAAAAACCAACAAATAAACTACATGTACATGTATGTATTGTTATTAGCCCAATTACAAGATTTTTCTTGTTGTTATATCGATTTAAATTTGACACAAAAACTGTTACACAGTACTGACTAACTTTCCGTACATTAACAGTGTACATATGAATAGTACCAGTGATGTGCATTTTATATGAATTATACGTTACTGTTACATTTTATTCATTTCCTGCTTCAACAACCTGGCACTAAGAGAAAAAAAATCATAGAAACGTGTAGATGTTGATAATACATTTACATTTATCGAAAAGTAAAGTACCTAATCATTCACTGTTTACTTACACTGTTAAAAACAAAACAAAAAAACATACATCGGTATCCTTGAAATCATAAATAAATCATAAAATCATAAATAAACCCCAACAACTTAAAAAAAACCCAAACAAAAAAACCCAAACAAAAAAACCCAAACAAAAAACAAAAACCTTTTCGTGCATTTATATCGATATTTTTTTATTGTTTTGATGTTAACAAAATCTTAAAATGTAAAGAGCACCCGTCTTTCTCCTATATTTCCTATATCCGGCAAGAGATCAATAAATATGATTGTGTTAGAACACCAGGACAGGAAGTCCATTTAAACATAAACTACAGCCAACATTCAGAACTAATCAAAACGGTAGTGTTTTAATGAACCAATTCTTGCTAATGGTTCGATCTGCTCTCAAGCCTTAAAAGTGTTGACATTACCATTTTGTACAGTTCAGAACCAGTCAATCATACCCTTTTAAACCTTATTTTATTACTCAAAGCTATGTACTAAAGGAATTCCAAAATTAAATAAAGAAAAACGAATTCGTATGTTGTACTTATTTGGAAATGTTTTATTGTTTTGTTATATATTAAATATTTGAATGGAACAAGCACCTGTCATTCTCATACATATCCAATATCAGGTATAGGATCCATACATACGATTCTATTAGAACAATGGGGCAGGAATCGTCTGAACCAACTGTAATCAGTAATTTTTCACAACAAAACATCTGTATTCTGTTAATGATTAAGAAATGAATCATTAAAATATGTTAAATTTTATTTTTTGTCACAAAAATATACTTAGGAAAAAATGGCTCTATGCAGGTACATGCACAAATGTGGAGTTGGCAAAATTTTACTTATCCCGTTCAGACGGATGCAGTTGCAGATGACTTTCTTATTACCGTACAGGTCTACCTGGTCACAGAACAAATCAATAGGGGAGTGTTGATTTTAGTAAGCACGTTAAGCATAACTCCTACCGAATTAACATTATTTGACTCCTTGAAACCATTGTACCAGACAAATGTGTCACATTTTGCCGTGTGATCAATCTTAATTGCATGCATACAATATGAAAGATATTTTTGGCTGCATTTCAGCATTCCCAATGGTGTCATCCTTTACCTACAATGATGGGGATTTATGTACCATATAGTAATGTTCAATATACAAGACTACGGAGGAACACTGTATCTTGGGAATGTTTTAATGAACCAATTCTTGCTCAAGGTTCAATCCGCTATCAAGCCTAAAAAGTGTTGACATTATCATTTTGTACAGTTCAGAACCTGTCAATGATACCCATTTAGACAACGGAAATCTTATTTTATTTTTCAAAGCTATGTATGAAAGGCATTTTTAAAAAAAAATTATAAAAGTACCTTGCTTTAGATATTGCACTTTAACTTAATTTAATCAATGTCCTTTTTTATGTGTTAGAGACTTCTGCTTCAAAGTACCAACCTATATGTATACATTTGTTTTTATGCAAAAACAATGTATAAGAAATTGTTTGATATGAGTAATCGGACCATAACCACAGAATGGGTCTTGTTTTATTCTACAACATAATTTCTTTGAATATCTTTTTGTTTCACTTTTCCTGTCAACATTTTTGTTTTGATTAGATTTCTAAACACCTTTTAAATAATTCCTTCTCATAAAGTATATAAATAAGATGGAAACAACGGCAGTTTTAATTTTGAATGTAGAACAACCATTGAAAAGGATACACTTGTCATCAAACTCTGACGCTGGAAATTAACAAAGCAATGTGTAATACTTCGCCTTGTCATCAGCAAAAAGCAAACACATTCATA
>WFKH01011926.1:3500976-3520577 GCA_016163765.1 Magallana hongkongensis | reverse complement strand
TGTATGTCGTATACATCGTTATTGTTTTGATTGTCTTGCTGTTTCTCGTGAGAGTGTGAAGTGATAAAATTGCCATGATTACAGGGAACTACTGGGACGATTCAAACAATGCATTACTGGTCCGATTTACTGACGTCGTTGAATGAATGTGCAACTGGTCCGAATTTTCTATTCACACACGCCTAGCCCAGTGGCGTAGCTACCATGTATGCTTATATGCCTGAGCATGCACATCATTTGGGGAAAAAAGGAAGAAACTCAGTAAAAAAAAAAATAAATAAAAAAAAAGAAAAAAAAAAAAAGAATTCAAGTATTAAGGTCCATACTTAGTTATTCCATCAACCCGTTTCCGTCACCTGATCCTACTTTATCCGGAATCTTTGTGGGTCATCCCAGCGGTCATCGACAAATTTATCAATGCTAAACAAAGACGTCTTAAGTACCAAATATAGACACGCAATGTGGTCTTACAGTACCATATTAAAGAAACAGTACACAATGCATGTACCTAATAAAGCAACGATTTATTTTGCATTTGAACTAATACTTAGTTTTACACATCATTTTAAATTTCCCCCATAGAATATCACAGCTTTATTGAGATAGTCATTACCATAAACTAGGTGAAAATGAACTTAAGAATAAAAGCTTTGAGTGGGTCAAAAACAAACGTCAAAAGTTTTTTCTTCTTTTAGCTTTTAATAAGTTTTGTGATTTTATTTTACGCATAAACTATAACCAAAACAATTTTAACTGCCTAAAAATATGCTTAAATAGTGAGCATTCCTTTCAATTTCTGCGATGATTTTAGTGTTAAAAATCGTCAGAATCCATGAGCCTCCGGGCCCTTCGCCCCTGGACCCCCACCAGGCTTCGCCCTGGACCCAATGGGGGCCTCATGGCGGACCCAGACCCCCTGCCATTTTAAGCTTGCACTTCGTTTCTGGTCTAGCTACCCCACTGTTGCCGTTAGAGCTCGCTTCGCGCCGGCGAGCTGCGCTCGCTATAATGAGAATTGTAGTTTTTCATTTAATCTAACATATTTAATTGATACTCATATGGAATAGGTAACTGGCAAAGCCCAGATACAAAGTCAAGTACTGCATCTACAAGATATTTTTTATAGAGTATAGTGTTATTGGTTACAAAGTAATATTATTGATATTTTGTGTACGTAACGTAAGATACATATAAATGATAAGTTAACTTTACCATATATAAATTGCATTAAAAGATTGTTGTTTCAACATATGCATTTACTCCTATATCAACAAACCCTCAATGTTTTTCATTACCGTATAATCTTTCATATAACAGCTTGCACTCATTAATGTACCACTTGATACTTGGTAACAGATAACCTACATATAAGTTTATACATTTTCACTTCAGTTTCTTTTTTAACCGGTTAAAATCCAGGATGGAAAGTGGAACAAGTCAGCTTTGGTTTTTAATCATTGTCTCTCTGGCTTCAACAGCGGGTAGAAAATTACACTTTTAAAACAAAATGAGACCAATTTTTTTTTTTCGCTGGTCGTTTTATATCATTGCTTCTTTGGTTGAAATATCTCTGTCTGATTTTATTTTTTATGATTTCAAAGTATCACGGACAAGCTGCGAAAAAGGATGGTTTCCATTTGGAAATCACTGCTATAAATTCTCGTCCTCTACAGCAACATTTAAAGACGCCATGGTAAGAAAATATTCTGTTACTATGTTTTGTTGTTAAAATTTGTCTATCTTATCAAATGATTTTTAGTGATGCCTTCTCTATCTCTTATCAAACAAAGAACGCAATGTTTTTGTTATAAAGGTACGAAGTTGTATATATTTCCTTTTGTATTAAAATCAAATCAGTTTTAACCTATTGATATATTTCACGTGGGAATGCGAACAGTTTCAAGACGGTTCGGATGATAACCTATGTCTTTTGAAAAATACTTGTAAATATTGTACAGTTTTCTTTTGATTCTTTAAATTCTTATATATTAGTGTACATATTCGTTTATAAGTAAAGATGGTTTGAACCGAAGTACATGATTAAAGTAATACTAAAATGACTGCAATGATTGAACTTTGCTTACAATAATTTAAAAGATATTCTGTAACAACCTTGGGGCTGGACTTTTGGAGTTGCAAAGCAAAGCGGAAGAAGACTGGGTGGATTTACAATGTCGTGTCAGAGGTAAAACTGGTGTAGGAGAGAGAGAGAGAGAGAGAGAGAGAGAGAGAGAGAGAGAGAGAGAGAGAGAGAGAGAGAGAGACTGTTTTAAGATACTAGAATTCAAAAACAAGGATCTGAATTATTACGAAATGATAAAGATACATAAAGTTAGAAAGTTTGTTACTGGAGGCAATAAATTATTGTAAAAAATTGTAATAAACAAATTAAACATACCTCGTATGGACATTTCATCAAAGTTTTAGATCGATTATCTTAGAAAAGGATTTACATCATTTGTCTCATTATCATGTCATTTATTTGACTTGAAATATAATTCACAAGTTCTTGTTTTTTTTTTTTAAAATGAATACAAAAACAAACTTGATAAAATTTGAAGTCTAATCTAACAGACAATGACAAACTAATAGTACTTTTTCACATTTGTCAAATCTAAATCTAAAGTACACAAGAGTTAAAGATATCTACCAAATATTTGTATTATATTTTTTCTTAACAATGACATAAAGCTGCGACAAACTAGAGAAAGCCATGAAAATATTAAGATAATACGATAAATAACAATTCAGATTTCAGCATATACCATGTTTTTTTTTAATACAAAGTAAGGCTTATTGTTATCAAGATTAATATTAGAATATATGAACACAATTTAAGGTTATTCATATGGAGTTTGGTTAGGACTTAGTGATGTTCGGAAGGAAGGTCAATTTGTTAGCCTGTCGGACGCACGGGAGCCTCCCGGAAATTATAGGAACTGGATGAAAGGAGAACCTAATAACAGTGGCAACAACGAACACTGTGCCATGTATTGGACCACAAGAAGAGGCTGGAATGATGATCAGTGTACACAAAAATTAAACATAGTATGCAAGAAATAAAAATAAATTGCATATTACTAACCAGTGCTTTAAATAAAAAAAACTAACAGCGAAAAGTTAAAAATGAGTGTGCATAATCATCAAACTTTTATGTTGACTTTAAATGTCTTTTTACCTCTAAATACTACTGCAATAATACCATTTCTGACTCTTTAGATAATACTTTATAAATTGTGCTCAAAGTCAGTGAACTGGTATGTTATGTGTTTAACGGCACTCGACCAATACAACTTCACCAATATGCAATAAATAACGATAATCTTGACTCCAAACAGCGAAAATAAACCTTCAAAAAATTATATTGTGTTGTTTAATATGAAATCAAACGAACAAGATACATGTTCGGAACATTCATGTCTTCGTTGTCTGTTTTGTTTTCATTTATTTAAGGAATAAGGAATCATTCTTTCAGTATTATAAGGTGATAATTTTGGTCGGGGCGCGATCAAATCCAATAAAGCCCGAAGGGCTTTATGATAGATTTGATATATTTATATTTATATAATTTTAAGTAATCGTACGATTAAATATTCAAATATAAATAAGCAAACCCCGCTGGCGCCTCAATTTGGCGTCGTTTGAAGATGGGTTATATAGTATAAAATCGATACGTAGTGTTATCACAGGCAAAAACACTGGAAAATGTAAATATATAAATGTAAATGTCAATTAATCTGCACACTTTGTACAATTAGAACAAGTGATCTTGTTAAACTTTTTATGAAAACAAAGCTGATTGATACCTTATGTTCATTTCTTGTAGTATAATTGTTATTCCATTCCCAGAATTTAAAATTGAAAACCTTATAATGCAACCTTTATATTTCAAAATCAGTTAATTAATATTTCCTTTGCTATAATTTGGAATATTTAACCGTAGGAATCCATATAAATCCAACCTTATTAATCCTAAAACTCATTATGATATCCTTTAGTATGAATCAGCTTACTTAAAAAGTAGCATGAACATATTTACGTGTCAATGTCCAAGTTTGTTACAAAAATATGATGTAACCGTGTGTGTCGCTTAAGAGAAATTTGAAAAAAAAAACCCATAAGATTCTTTGTATGATGAATCTGTACGTTATGATTTATATAAATGATTCATTTATTATAAATTAGCAATTAAAAACGCAATCTAATGCAACATTGTGAATTTGTGTTCCCATACACGCATTTCTTTTACTTAGATTAGGTATTGATATGATTTTTTTTCCCTTGGATTGAAATGTCACACTTTCATTGGTTTAAACATAGCACGTGATTGCCTCATATATCTCTATATTTGTTCGGTGAGAATTAATATTAGGCAATATGGCCGTCATTGGCCGACGCTTCGCTTACTCATTTCGACATTAGTTTTTAATAAAGAAAACGCATGCCGTAAGTTCTTAAAGTATTTGGAGTAGTTGCCCTTTGAAATTCTTTAAAATTAGAGAAGTTGCCCTTTGAATATTGACGTCACATTGTTGTGTCTGGAGCAGAACAAAATGGCAGGTCGAAATTTGCTCAAATCTCTGCAGAGGAAAGGGAGAAAACGTTTAAGATTGAATCGCAACAAAAAAAATGTAAGTAAACATGGGTTAAGTAAAGATTTGTAAACAGTATTTGAAAGGTGACATTGATAATTTTGAAGAGTTTAAATGAGTTAAATTGGACGAGTTGTTAGGCATCTTGTACATGGCTTTGCGTAGATCATCGCTATTTGTGAATAAATATGTCGCTTGATAGTCTTCGGGAAAACAAAACGTTTATTAGGTTAGTTACTGACTCACTACGGAAATATACTGGGTTGTTCAATCTCATAGACGGCTCGGCTTCGCCTCGCCATCTATGAGATTGATCGACCCAATATATTTCCGTAGTGAGTCAGTAACTAACCTAATAAGTAATAGTAGTATTAACCAATGGATATCATTTTGATAAAGAAGTTATAAAATGAAAGCTGCATTTAACAAACTTGAAGAACAGTAAAAAAGCAATATAAGAATAAAAATAAAGAACCCTAAAAACTTTTCGATTCAAAACATGTAAACAGATCCCGGAAGTACCAGTAGACACCTATCCGGATATCCCAACATCGAACGCCAACGACAGTTGAAATTACTGGATAAAACTGTGCCAAACAGTCAACTGAAATGCCTATATAATGAATACGACTGTATCTTAAACATAAACTACAACCAACATATAGAACCAATCAAAAGGGGAGTGTATAGATAAGTAGGCCCGTTAAGCATAAATTATACCGAAATAACAATATTTGACTCCTTAAAGCCATTCTACCAGACACACGTGTCACATTTTGCCGTTTGACTAATCTTATTCACATGCATACACGATGAAAGATATTTTTGGCTGCATTTCAACATTACCAGTGATGCCACTTTTTTTTTATCTACAATGATGGGGATTTATGTCCCATATACAGTCCCTGAAACGTCCTACTTTAATTTTCCACTTGAACGGTGAGTGAACGGTGAGCGCACTCTGAGGGAATGTTGAGCGCACGCTTTGTGATCGCAAGATGAACGATTTATTTGGAGAGCCTCGGAAGTTATCGTTACATTGTATTTCGTCGGTAATCAGGAAAAAAATAACAAATAAACTACATGTATGTATTGTTATTAGCCTAAATACAAGATTATCCTTGTTGTTGTATCGTTTTAAATTTCACACATAAACTGTTACACAGTACTGACTAACCTTCCGTACATTTTCAGTGTACATATGAATAGTACCGGTGATGTGCATTTTATATGAATTATACGTTACTGTAACATTTTATTCATTTCCTGCTTCAACAACTTGGCACTATGAGAAAAAATAAATCATAGAAACGTGTAGATGTTGATAATTAATTTGCATTAATCGAGAAGTACTGCGCCTAATCATTCACTGTTTTCTTACGCTGTTAAAAAAAACAAAAACAAAACAAAACAAAAAACAAAAAACAAAAAACATCGCTATCCTTGAAATCATAAATAAACCCCATAAACTAAAAAAAAGCAAAAAAAAAAACAAAAACAAAAAACCAAAAAAAAAACCCCAAAAACAAAAACAAAACAAAAAACCCAAGAAAACTTTTTAACATTTATATCGATATTTTTTGTTGTTTTGCTTTAAAATCTTTAAATGTAAAGAGCACCTGTCTTTCTCATGCATTATCTATATCCGGCAAGAGATCCATAAATATGATTGTGTTAGAACAACAGGACAAGAAGTCCATTTAAACATAAACTACAACCAACATATAGAACCAATCAAACGGGGAGTGTTGATTTAAGTAGGCACGTTATAACTTATACCACATTAACAATATTTGACTCCTTGAAGCCATTGTAGCAGACACGTGTCAAATTTTGCCGTTTGACTAATCTTAATCACGTGCACACAAGTTAAAATTTATTTTTGGTTGTATTTCACCATTAGTAATGATGCCTTTTTTTAACCTACAATGATCGGGAGTTATGTCACGTATAGTAATGTTGCATATATAAGACTTCGGAGGTACGATTTATCATGGTAATGTTTTAATGAACCAATTCTTGCTAATGGTTCAATCCGCTCTCAAGCCTTAAAAGTGTTGACATTACATTTTTGTACAGTTCAGAACTTGACAGTCATACCCTTTTAAACCTTATTTTATTACTCAAAGCTATGTCCGAAAGGACATGCATACACGATGAAAGATATTTTTGGCTGCATTTCAAAGGGGATCCATACATACGATTCTGTTAAAACAATGGGGCAGGAAATCGTCTTAACCAACTGTAATCGGGAATTTTTCACAATAAAAAACATGTACTCTGTTGATGATTAATATATGAATCATCAAAATAAGTTACTTAATATTTCATGTCACAAAAATATACTTAGGAAAAAATGGCTCTATTTATATACTTGCACAAATGTGGAGTTAGTAAAATTTCAATTATCCTATTCCGACGAATGCAGTTGCAGATGATTTTCTTAGTTTCGTACAAATCTACGCGGTCACAGAACTAATCAAAAGGGGAGTGCTGATTTAAGTAAGCACATTAAGCATAACTCACACCGAATTAACATTATTTGACTCATTGAAACCATTGTACCAGACACATGTGTCACATTTTGCCGTTTGATCAATCTTAATTGCGTGCATACAATATGAAAGATATTTTTGGCTGCATTTCAGCATTGCCAATGGTTTTATCCTTTACCTACAATGATGGGGATTTATGTACCATATAGTAATGTTCAATATACAAGACTACGGAGGAACACTGTATCTTGGGAATGTTTTAATGAACCAATTCTTGCTCAAGGTTTAATCCGCTATCAAGCCTAAAAAGTGTAAATTTTACCATTTTGTACAGTTCAGAACCTGTCAATGATACCCATTTAGACAACGGAAATCTTATTTTATTTTTCAAAGCTATGTATGAAAGGAATTTTTAAAAAAAATTATAAAAGTGCCTTGCTTTAAATATTGCACTTTAACTTAATTTAATCAATGTCCTTTTTTATGTGTTAGAGATTTCTGCTTCAAAGTACCAACCTATATGTATACATTTATCGACCATTTATGCAAAAACAATGTAAAAGAAATTGTTTGATATGAGTAATCGGACAATAACCACAGAGTGGGTCTTGTTTTAGTCTACAACATAATTTCTTTGAATATCTTTTTGTTGCACTTTTCATAACTGTTAGTATTTCATATTTCTTGTTTTGAATTGATTTTCAGAAATTAACATAAAATAAAATTACTATAAAATCTTTAAATTATTCTTCTCATAAAGGATAATGATAAGATGAAAACAACGTCAGTTTTGATTTTGAATGTATTAGAATTAATGAGAAGGTTGCACCTGACATCAAACTCTGATGCTGGAAATTAACAAAGCAATGTGTAATACTTCGCCTTGTCATCAGCAAAAAGCAAACAAATTCATATGTTGCATTTACTTCGATATTTTTTTTATTGTTTTGCTGTTAACAAATTCGTTGAATGTAACGAACACCTGTCTTTATCATACATACCCAATATCCGGCATTGGATCCATACATATGATTGTGTTAGAACAAAGGGACAGGAAGTCCACAAAAGCAACTGTAATCCGGAATTTGTCTCAATAAAACACCTGTATTCTGCTGATGATGAAGAAATGAATCATAAAAACATGTAAAAAAAAAAATTATGACAAAAAATATGCTTAAGAAAAAATGAGTTAAATTTCGCGCTCAGTCCATTTCCTAAGTATTCTCGGCATCAAATGGTCTATAGTGATATTCCGCCGAAATGAAACTGCATATGTTCTACCTGTTTTAGTCATCAATAATTCGCAAATCTTTGTTTCTGTTATGCTAGCAAATCACTGCATTTTGCTTCAGTTGTTTACTGGTCTTGACTGATTGCATATCATAAAGTCACATTGTTTTGGAATCGCGAAGGTTTATTTAATTCTACAAATCAGAAACAATTTGTTGATACAGTGGAAATAGCCTCTCGATAATATTCCAAAACGGTCAATTTTATGAAAATAATATTGACTAGTCAGTTTTTTTTTTAACTTTTAGCTTGTGAACTGTTTGAAAAATTTCTCTGTAGACCCAGTTTTACATCCAGAAATCAATATAAAAGAATTTGTTTGACATTCCGTGTAAAACCATGCAAATATATTTTTAAAAAATCTGAACAAGTTGGATCCAAATTTTGAAAAAAAAATATCTTTGAAGCCCTCTATCCAAAAATTTACATCAATGACCCTTATGTTTTACGACTAGTATGTCAATTACATACTGAGGGCATATCTAAACAAACTGCATAAGATTTATTATAAGTATAATATTCAGAAAGAATGTATTTGTTCCTATTGAAAAATAAAGCAGATTTAAGTACAAAAGGTTCATGAAAAAATTATGCGGCTTTAAAGATATTTTTTCTTAATCACCATATTCAATCTTATTATTGTGGATAACAACTCTACGCGGTCACAGAACTTATCAAAAGGGTAGAATTGATTTTAGTAAACACGTTAAGCATAACTTCTACCGAATTAACAATATTTGACTTCTTGAACCCATTGTACCAGACACATGTGTCATATTTGCCGTTTGACTCTTAATCACGTGCATACAAGATGAAACAATTTTTTGGCTAGATTTCAACACTGCCAATGATGCCGTCTTTTACCTACAATGATGGGGATTTATGTATAATATGGTAATGTTCAATATACACGACTTCGGAAGTTCGATGTGTCTTGAGAATGTTCTAATGAAGTAATTCTTGCTCAAGGTTTAATCCGCTATCAAGCCTAAAAAGTGTAAATTTTACCATTTTGTACAGATCAGAACCTGTCAATCATACCCATTTAGACAACGGGAACCTTATTTTATTTTTCAAAGCTATGTTCGAAAGGAATTTAAAAAATTATAAAAGTGCCTTGCTTTAGATAATGCACTTTAACTTAATTCAATCAATGTCCTTTTTTATGTGTTAGAGACTTCTGCTTCAAATAACCAACCTATATGTATACATTTGTCGACCTTTATGCAAAAACAATGTAAAAGAAATTGTTTGATATGAGTAATCGGACAATAACCACAGAGTGGGTCTTGTTTTAGTCTACAACATAATTTCTTTGAATATCTTTTTGTTTCACTTTTCCTGTCAACATTTTTGTTTTGATTAGATTTCTAAAACTTTTTAAATAATTCATTCTTATAAAGTATATAAATAGGATGGTAACAACGGCAGTTTTGATTTTGAATGTAGAACAACCATTGAAAAGGATACACTTGTCATCAAACTCTGACGCTGGAAATTAACAAAGCACTGTGTAATACTTCGCCTTGTCATCAGCAAAAAGCAAACACATTCATATGTTGCATTTACTTCGATATTTTTTTTTATTGTTTTGCTGTTAACAAAATCGTTGAATGTAACGAGCACCTGTCATTCTCATACATACCCAATATCCGGTAGAGATCCATACATATGATTGTGTTAAAACAAAGGGACAGAAAGTCTACAAAAGCAACTGTAATCCGGAATTCGTCTCAATAAAACATGTGTATTCTGTTGATGACTAAGAAATTTATCATAAAAATATGTAAAAACTAAATATTTTATGACACAAAATTTACTTATGAAAAAATGACTGTATGGATCTTCTTGCAAAGATGTTGAGGTGATATCATTTCGGTTATCTTATTCTGCTGATGGACTAGCTGCGGATCTGTAGCTCTCTGAAAAAAAAAATTCGATAAGCGACCTGGGAGCTACAGTTCCTCCTGTGCTGTTTACGGCGCACAAAAAAGTGAAGGTACTGAAAGTACAGATAGAGGGAGGGAATTGAACTAATTTTTCAATTCATCTTTTGCAACACAAATACAGTATCTTCTGTTACAATCAAAGTACTGAAAGTACTGATAGAGGGAGGCATCATTACGGAGGGAATTGAACTAAAAAAAAATATGATTTTTTTTTCAAATCTTTAAAGTAAAGAAAGGTTGGAGTATCAAGACTTTGCAATACCAAATACTACAGGATTTAAACTTCTTTGAGTTGAGAATATTACATATTCGTGCTCTTATCTGGAATCCACAAAACAAATAAGTCACAAAACAGAAAAAAAATAATTTAATAGTTACGTTTATAATTAATGATTCACAATATATACTAAAATTTATGCTATAATAATTAATACAAACTCTTGAACAGCGATTTTTTTCATCTTCGCCTCTGCTTGAAAACCCCGTAATGTTAGGTAATTTGATCTCAATCTTGCAAAGTTGTCGCTCTTTTCTTTTGCAGAACGTATGATTCGATTTTAGAGAGTGATCAAATATATTTCTAAGCGTCTCCAAAAATAAAAGAGATGAAGTATATATATTAAAGAGACACTACAGCTCATTTTACGCAAATACCATGAAATAACAATTTTCCTTTTACTTATATGAGTTTTCTTGAAAAGTTGACAGTATGAACTTTGCAAAAATAATGCTTTGTAAATTTTGAAAATTTTAAATTTACTGTTAAATTAATAATTTCAGACTGTCCAAAAAGTAAATATTGCTAGCTCAGCATTAAAATCAACAGCGTAGCGCATCGATTGTAAAAATTGCAGCGTGGTTTTCTGCATAAGGATGAAAAGACCATAATCATCAAACTTTTATGTTGATCTTAAATGTCTTTTTACCTCTAAATTCTACTGCAATAATAATATTTCTGACTCTTCAGATAATACTTTATAAATTGTCATCAAAGTCAGTGAACTGGTGTGTTATGTGTTTAACGCACTCGACCAATACAATTTCACCAATATACAATAAAGAACGATAATCTTGACTCCAAACAACGAAAATAAACCTTCCAAAAATATTGTGTAGTTTGATATGAAATCAAGCAAACAAGATACATTTTTGGAACATTCATTTCTTTTTTGTCTGTTTTTTTTTTTCATTTATATAAATGTTAATGTCAATTAATCTGCACACTTTGTACAATTAGAACAAGTGATCTTGTAGAACTTTTTATGTATATAAAGCTGATAGATACCTGATGTTTATTTTTTGTAGTAAATTGTTAAACAATTCCCAGAATTTAAAATTGAAATCCTTATAATGCAACCGTTATGTTTCAAAATCAGTTAATTAATATTTCCTTTGCTATCATTTGGAACATTAAACCGTAGAAATCTAACCTTTTTTAATCCTAAAACTCATTTTTATATCCTTTAATATGAATCAGCTTACTTAAAAAGTAGCATGAAAATAGTTACGTGTCAATGGTACAAGTTGTTACAAAAAATATGATGTAACCGTGTGTGTCGCTTGATTCACTTTTACTTTGTACACCCTGCTAATTAATGCATCCAATTTTGAGATCTCTCTCTTTCTCTCTCTCTCTTTCTCTCTCTATTTCTCTCTCTCAGTTTTGTGCAACTCTAAGAAAGCTTCTATTACTTTTTACGAAGTATGTAAAAACTCTCAGCATCAATTAACGGAAATAACCATGGGTAAATAAATAAATCTTAAGTTGAAACACAAGTCGATTTTACATGAACAAGTACCGGTCTATCGGATTTTATGCACCATCGTATAAATCAATGCTAAATCGATTGTACAAAAGTAAGTAAGATAAAAATTATTTTTTTCTATCTTAAACCAATAAAATTGAAAATTGAAAACATAATATAAAATAGTTTGGTCGTACAAAATATCAATAAACATGCAGGTGTGATAAGGTAAATGTAGAAGAACACGAACCTACCGCGGATCACTTGTCCACTCACACGGGATCTCCTCGGCCATGTGCGAGGGATGATCATCATATAAAGGTTTAATATTTGTGGGGTTTTTGTTGTTGTTGATCTAAAACATTATTTGTACAATTTTAAACACATTTTAGACTTACAAACCCACCATTGACTTATGTCTGACGATGTTTCTGAGTTTGAGTAATATCGCTTTTTTTAATCTTCAGAACGACTTCCTAATTTACACTCTAATGTTTAATTTAATAAATTTAAGATGGACAAACTTTTATAATATAAAATTAAAAGTTTTTGTATTTGCGGCTATATAAACTCAAACAAGTATATATACATGTAAGACGCGAATCTTGTGTATTTGATAACCGCTGACCGCTAGGTAGTGCAGGCGCGACCGATCTCCTCGGCCGCGGGCGAAGGATAGGTTACGTAAATATACAACACACCCACACGCACAGCTTAGAACCCAGGAAGATTTGAAATGTTTGCAGTACAATGTTTAAAAGCTATAAAATAGAAGTCCTTTTTTTACTTAAAACCCACAATTGATCTATGTCTGATATTGCTTCAGACTGAGAATGACATTGCTTTTATTAAACGAACGATTTCTTAATTGACACTCTATCGTTTAATTTAATTTAAAAAGAATAATCTTTTCTGTGTAATCAAAATAAAAAGAAAATATCTCAGTTTGCAGCTAAATAAATGCATATATGAGAGACGCAACTCTTGTGTATTAGATAACCGCTGACCGCTAGGTAGTCCAGCCGCGACCATGACGACTGATTTCTCGGCCGCGAGCGAGAGATAGCTTACGTAATTGCACGCACGCACGCACGCACGCACGCACACACACCTCTGATTCCAGATAGATTTTAAATGTATGCAGTATGATAATTAAAATGTATTACATGGATTTTTTTTTTAATCCGTAATTTGTGTTTTACTAGAAAAGAGAGAGAATGTTGACATTTTCTGTTCTCGTTTTTAAGGATTGTGCAATATAAGGACTTAACAAAACTAACTTTAACCCCTCACTTAAAAGCATGTATTCTACAAAAAAAAAAAATGAATTAAAGCCTCTTGTAAAAACCAGCATACTTTCCGTGGTAACTTTATGTCAGTTGTACGCACAATGATGTGGAAAACTTCAATGTCTCTGCTATTAGAATTAGTTGGATTCCCATTCCCTGCTATCATAGTCTCGGAGCCTTTGTCTTGAAACCAAAGGCCCTTAAAACTTTTCAAAGGGGAATAACTCGTTAACGGAAGAGGAATTTTGAAGTTTATGAAATGATTAAGATAGCGTTTTGTAAAGTCTATAAGCCCTGAAAAATTGAGCAAAAACCGTTCAGAAATGAGCAAGGTATGAAGCGTCTAGGAAGAAAATAAAAGAAAAGAATAATCTTAACCAGCACAATGATAGTAAGGTCTTCCGTTGGAAGCGGAAGACCTTAATAAATCTGTCCTCTCGTAGTACAAAGACGTATTCGAGTGCATCGGGCTTTTTCCTGGCGAATGCGATATTCGCATAGACGAAAACGCAACTCCCGTAGTAAATGCTCCGCGACGGATCTCGTTCGCGTTACGCGAAAAACTGCAGGTAGAACTTGAGCGCATGGTGAAAAGTGAGGTTATTACTTGGGTCACTGAGCCGACTAAATGGGTCAATTCTCTTGCCATTACTGAAAAACCCGGTTATGACAAACAACGAGCATGCCTTGACCCTCGCGAATTCAATCAAGCAATTTTACGTCCTCACTACCCTATGAAAACCTTAGAGGATATAATTTCGAACTTAACTGGCGCTCGTTACTTTTTAAAATTTGACCCGCGTTCGGGCTTTTGAGCTATTAAGTTGACCAAAAAGTCCACACATTTGACTACTTCTAACACGCCTTTCGGTAGATACCGAATTCTGCGCTTGTCCTTTGGCATCAGATCTGTCCAAGACGATGTTCAGCGCAAAATAGACGAGATCTATGAAGGATTACAGGGCGTAACAACACTTGTCGATGATATTCTAGTTTATGGCAAAACGCGCGAGGAGCACGACGCGAATTTACGGAATGTCTTGACGCGATCTGGCGAAAAAGCGGTCAAGATAAACCCCGACAAACTCGCTGTTGGACTTACCGAAGATTCATATTTCGGACACATACTGTCCGCAGACGGTCTTAAGCCGGATCCCCGCAAAATCGCCGCTATTCGCGATGTGGGACACTCTCGCGACCGCAAAGAGCATTAGACGGTTCTTGGAATAATTAATTATCTAGCAAAATTCTCTATAAACTTATCGGAGATTATGCACCCGATGCGACAGCTCTTGCACAATACTTGTGAGTTCATATGGGATGAACCACAAGCTAGCGCATTTCGGAAAGTCAAGGATATCTTGACTAGATCCCCTGGTCCGGTTCTAGCGTACTATGATCCTAAAAAACCCGTCACACTACAGTTCGATGCATCCAAGAACGGACTTGGCGTAGTTTTATTACAAGACTCTAGACCCGTCACAGACTCTTCTAAAACGCTGACCTCAAGAGAAATTAGCTACGCACAAATAGAAAAGGAAACGGTTGCAATTCTGTTCGGATGTAAGCGCTTCCATCAGTATGTTTACGGCAGTGCTTTACGTTTGAAACCGACCATAGACCCCTCATCTTCATTATGAAGAAACCGTTAGCTGCAGCCCCTGCGAGACTGCAACGAATGCTTATACAACTACATTGATACGACATCGATATTGTTCACAAAGCCGGCAAGGACAAACCGGTAGCTGATGCGCTTTTGCGTAAACTTCTTTGTAATACTTACCCAGAGCTCTCTGATAGCATTGCCCCGTTAGTACACAGTGTGCTGTCGAGCATTCCGATCAACGACACGCGATTGGATGAGACACGTGTCATCATGTCCGCTGATCCTCAGAGTCTCGAGCTGAAGCGCACCATGACAAATGGTTGGCCAGACAACCAATGCGACTGTTCAGCGTTAGTGAAGGAGTTTTGGAACTTTCGCGACGACCTTAGTGTAGCTAACGACCTGATAGTCAAGGGCAATCGTATTTTTGTTCCGAAGGGACAAAGGCAGATTATGCTTGAACGTTTACACACAGGTCACATGGGTGTAACAAAATGTACCAAAGGAGCGCGCGATATTCTGTTTTGGCCAAAAATGTCCTCGGACATTGAGGAAATGGTCCTTAAGTGTAATACATGGCTTGAAAAGCGCAACGTTAAAACCAAGGAACCTCTTATGACTCATGAGGTCCCTGAGCGTCCCTGGAAAGTAGTAGCCACTTGTTACCATAGCTGACTATTACAGTCGATACTTTGAGGTATACCCTCTCCGAAATACCCTAGCAGGTACAGTCATTCAACAAATTAAGGTTGCATTCTCCCTCCATGGGATACCAGAGAAACTTGTTTCTCAGTATTCTTGCGATGAGTTTGCTAAGTTCAGAAAACAGTACGGATTTATACACGCGACGTCAAACGCGACTCACGCGCAGTCTAATGGTCTCGCCGAGAAAACGGTACGAACCGTTAAACACATGTTTGGTTAATGTAAGGCTGACCATAAGGATCCTTATCTGGGTATCCTTGAATACTTGAACACTCCATTAGAAGTTAATACTTCCCCCGCACAGGCTTTGATTTTGATGAGTCGACGTTTTCGATCTATCATACCATCAACTCGCGGCTTGTCTTTACTCGACAAAAACAAAGTGAATACTATTCGAGACAATCCACAACACTTAAACCTCTCGAGATGGGTGAAACCGTCAGAATTAAGAAACAAGGCACATGGGTTCCGTCCACTGTGACTGGTCAATTCGATCCTAGGTCATACATCGTTAAAACACCTAATGGTCGAGAGTACCGTCGGAATAGGCGCGATTTAATAAAGTCCCGCGAGGCTACCCTACCGGAATTTGAACCACCTACCATCTTGAGTAGTGACCATGAATCTGCTAACCCATTAACAATTAAGCAGAGCCCTACTAAAATTCCCACTATAAGTTCAGATATTTCGGCTACGAGTAACCTAACATCTAAAATTTCAGATAGTTTCCCAGCAAGTACTGGTAAATATGAACATTATGTGACTCGGTCTGGTCGTGTGGTAAAGCCTCGTTCTATCCTGTCTTTGTAAATTGTGTATTATGTATGTGCTTGATTGTGTTTCTTTCAGCATGACACTGCATTCTTTTAAAAAAGGGGAAATGTATTAATATTGATTTTGTATTTTGAGATTACCTCTGTTACATCACATTGGCCGTGCTATGTTTTATGTGAACCCCGTATTTTGTAAAACAGTACTTCCGAGTGTTTTAATAAAGACAGACGTGTTTAAGGAACTTAGTGTTCTTGTTGTAATTCCAACGCCTGAAAATATTACAGTGTCAATAAAAATTGCTTATGTCAAATAACACTTTTATAATTACAAGGACTTTCAAAGTTAGGACAGAACTCCGGACGCCGAACCAGTGTCTGTCTGACCGTAGTGAACACATCTAACCCACCGTCTATGTCCTACTGTTGAGTGGCGTTATGGACATATATGAACACGCCGCACAAAGAAGCGCCGTCTCTGGTAAACTAAGAAAATAAACCAAACATATATCCTAAAACTATTGCCAAAACCAAAAAAAAAAAAAAAAAAAAAAAAAAAAAAAAAATAAAGGGAAGTGTCGATTTTGGTATACACGTTAACTTATACAGGAATAACAATACTTCCCTCCTTGAACCCATTGTACCAGATAAACGTGTCACATTTTGCCGTTTGACTTATTAATCACATGAAAACAAAATTAATTATATTTTTCGATGCATTTCAACATAACCAATGATGCCGTTTTGTACCTACAATGATGGAGATTTCTATCCCAAATAGTAATGTTGCATATCCAAGACTTCAGGGGTATTTGTATCTTGGGAATTTTCTAACGAACCAATTCTAGCTCAAGGTTTAATCCCATAATAAGTCTTAAACGTGTTTACATTCCCATTTTGTACTGCTCAGATCTGGTCATCCATACCCTTTTAGGCAACTTGAACCTTATTTTATTGCTAAAAGCAATGTATAAAAGGAATTTCAAAATTTATTAAAGTACCTTGCTTTAAATAATGCACATTTAATTTATTTCGATTCGATTACGACACAGAGCACACGACGGGTGTGACCGATCAGAGGAGGATGCTTACTCCTCCATGGCACCTGATCCTACCTCTATTTTTTGAAGATTTCCGTGTTTGCTCTGCTCCTGTTTCGTATTGTACCTTTGGACTTTTTATTTTAGAACGCTGTTCGTTATCACCACATTTTATTTAATTAATGTCCTTTTTAGGTCTTTCCACTTTTCAGGTGAAAGACCTCTTGTTTTCTTTATGTTTTTTTTATTCTTCTTCTTCTTCTTTTTTTCTTTTTAGCTCGGGGTGACTTTTTTGTTATAAAGGTTATCCAAACAATTTAAACTTTATGTAATTACTCATTAAAAGTTATGGTACCAATTGACCCTGTGTTAATAAACTCACAGAACATACAGTGTTATTGCCCTTTGAGAAGGAAATGCTTGTTATCGCTTCTCCTCTGAAGCCATAAGAGATAGAGATTTGAAACTTTTACCAATGTCTTCAGTACACTTAGAGGATTTTTCAATCTATTCATATCGAAAGGATCCGAGGCTTTTTTCTAGCAGTTATTGCCCCTGAAAGTATTTAAATTTTCATAAAATCACTTCCATTTTTTTTTTTTATTATTTATTATGGAGACTTCGGACCACTTGGGGTGGAAGCGTCTATCTTGGTTGAACAAAATGACATAAAGGTCAAAGGTCAAGGTCATTTGGAAATCTGTTAATTAATGAGTTTTAAGAACTCTTTTGTTTAGAGTGGTAAAGAAAAACTTTTTTATGGATGTAGTAGGGCATCTTAAGGCATTTGAAAATATGGCTCCTACCTTTGAATAACTACATAGTTATTGCCCCTATTGTACGAAATGCTTGTTATCGCTTCTCCTCTGATACAATAAGAGATAGAGACTTGAAACTTTTACCAATGTCTTCAGTACACTTAGAGGGTTCTTCAATCAATTCATATCGAAAGGATCTGAGGCCCCCTTCTAGCAGTTATTGCCCCTGAAAGTATTGAAATTTCCTTAAAATCACTTCCAACTTTTTTACTATCTATCATAGAGACTTTGGACCACTTGGGATGTGAGCGTCTACCTTGGCCGAACAAAATGACATAAAGGTCAAAGGTCAAGGTCATTTGGAAATCTGTTAATTATTGAATTATCATATCTTTTGAAATACAGAATAATAGTAAGGGTTTCAATAGCTTGCTAGATTGCGCAATAAGGTATTCAATTTGGTCAGCCAGGTATCACATCAAGTCCTGTGGTTACTCAAGTGTAAATTGTTTTTACAGTCAACCCATTCATATTGCACAAAGACAGCTAGCCT
Organism: Magallana hongkongensis; assembly: GCA_016163765.1. NCBI lineage: Eukaryota > Metazoa > Mollusca > Bivalvia > Ostreida > Ostreidae > Magallana > Magallana hongkongensis. The sequence goes on along the minus strand of WFKH01011926.1, from coordinate 3,501,785 downwards.
CTAGAATATGCTCTTCTATTGTTAGGTTTTTATTCACTTGGCGAGCACATCAGTTTTGTTCAGAGTAAGTGGAAAAAAAATTCAGAAAAAGTAATTCAAAAGATATTTACGATAAACAACAGGGAATTATTAAAGCAATAGCTTGAAATACAATTAAAAAAAAATTCTTAAAAAATAATTTATGGCTTTGTGGTTTTCTCATTTTCTAGTACAACATATATCACAGGTATAATAATTTTTTGTATACCTTATTGGGCAATCTTACAATTTGTTAAAAAATATAAAGGTGGAAAGACCTCTAATTGTTCGAGAACAATTTAAAATCTACTAGTTATTTTAAAGACTCTTGCTTCAATGTAATGACGTGATATACAAATAATGAACAACAAATTTTGTTTCGATGAGTAACAGTAAAAATCGGACGTTAGTCGTGACATTGAATGCAGTACAGCAATTAAAAAGGGCACACCTGTCATCCAACTTTGATGCTGGATGTTAACAAAGGAATGTTGAATGTCACGATTATATGTCGTCCTTATACTGATCCAATATCAGACATGGGATCTATACAAATGATTGTTTGGGAACAATGGGACAGGTAGTCCGACCCGCCAACTGTTATCGGGCATTTGTCTCATTAAAACACCTGTATCTTCGAACATCGATATTGAAGGACGTCATACTTGACACCAACACATTTTTTTTTTCAATATCTTATCAAATATACACGAAGGAATGACACCATTCTTTGAAAAACGTTAATATCTATCTATCTATCTATCTATCTATCTATCTATCTATCTATCTAT
>WFKH01011926.1:3457984-3470330 GCA_016163765.1 Magallana hongkongensis | reverse complement strand
AAAAAGTAAACCCAGAGTAAACCCCAAGTAAACCCCAAAAGTAAACCCGGGGTTTAGTTGGGGTTTACTCTGGTGTTAGGTTGGGTCTGATCGGTACTGTAATTGTAAAGTTCTGCAGTTATCTTTCTTTTGACATTGCAATACTCATAAATTCTTGTTTAAGCAACTGGTCATACCAAAGCGTTGGAAAATTTAGGAAATAAATTAGAAGTGATTTTTTCTGACATTTCAAATAAAAACGGGAAACAGGGCTGTCGGAAATCCCTTACTTTTTGTTGGAGACAAAAACAGTTCTAGTTTTTCTTATTCTGATGTACATGTGCCTATGGCCAGATATAGATCACCGCCACTGTAATTGTCCTCTTGTGTCATATACATGTATACACATGAATTTGAGTGAATAAATGAGATAAACACGACAATATGCATGAACTAAGATCACGATTTAATTTCTTTTCATTGATTACTATATGTAGTAGTTAGGTGTGTGCATTTTGATACTAAATTCTTAAAGTTCCGCATGTATCAGCTTTTGCCATAATTGTATAATAAGTATTGTATTTTTTCATTTAATCTAAACATATTTAATTGATACTTAAATGCATTAGGTAACAGACAGTGCCCAAATATACAAAGTCAGGTACTGGCATTACAAAATATTTTCACGGAGGATAGGATTATTTGGTTTACAAAGTAAAATTATATTTTGTGTATATAGCGTAAGGGACAATAACATAATAAGTTATCTTTACCTTATATAAATTGCATTTAAAACAATTTGTTGTTTCAACATATGCATTCACTCCAACAAATCCTTAATGTTTTTCATTGCCGTATAATCTTTCATGATTATAACAGCTTGCAATCATTAATATACCAATTGATACTTGATAACAGATAATCTACATGTACATATAAGTCTATGCATTTACACTTCGTGTTTGTTTTTACTGGTAAAATTCCAGGATGGAAAGGGGACAAAGTCAGCTTTTGTTTTTAATCATTGCTTCTCTGGCTTCAATTGCGGTTTGAAATTTATACTTTAAGAAAAAGGTGACCATTTTTAAAAAAAATTTTGTTGTTGGTCATTTTATATCATTGGTTCTTTGGTTGAAATGTTCCGGTCTGACTCTATTTTTTTTATGATATCAAAAGTATCACGGACAGATTGCGAAAAAGGATGGTTTCCATTTGGAAAGAACTGTTATAGCTTCTCATCATCTGTAGCAACATGTAAAGACGCCATGGTAAGAAAATATTTGAAAACCATGATTTGTTATTCGATTTTGTGTTTTCTTTCAAAATTAATGATCTTGGATGCGTTTTCAATCTCTTTACATAAAATGGAATGTAATGTTAACTTTTAAAACTACCTAGTTAACTTTTTAAAAGTTGTATATTTTTCACTTTGGTATTAAAATGGAATTGATTTTAACCTATTGATATTTTTCACGTAAGCGTTTTATAGAATACAAGACAAAAAATAAACAAGAATGCGACCAGCTTCGAGATAATTTGGTTGGTATGTGTTTGTGAAATACTTGTAATAAAAAATAACAATAACAAACTGTCAACCATCTCAAAAATTCACAAAGCGAAATACGAATTTAAAGCAAAGCAACACGGACCTCTAAAAAAAAAGAGAGGTGGGATCAGGTGCCTAGGAGAAGTAAGCATTCCCTGTTGACCGGTCGCACCCGCCGTGTGCTCCTTGTCACAATTGGGCATGTCATAATCGAGGTAAATCTCAAAATCTGGAAAATTTCATAATAGGGGAAAAACGAAACGTTGATGATTTGGCTTGTTTGTGATGGTCAAAATACAAACCTTGAGCAAATACGGACCTCCATTACATTGGAGGCGGGATCAGGTGCCTAGAAGGAGTAAGCATCCCCTGCCGACCGGTCGCACCCACCGTGTGCTCATTGTCAAGATCATAACAAACGGAAGAAACCGTAGTCAGTCCGGTTTATAAATAATGGTCTTACAAGTATGAAAAACGTCAGTCAGCATGTGTCCTAATGAAACATTGTACTTGCTGACAAAGTCGTTGTTTCGACCATTGAACATGCGTAAAGATGATTTTAATCTAGGTCCTTGATGTTCTTGTTCCAACAACGTGTTGTAAGTAGTTTGCCTCGTTTAATAAATTGTTTGTATGTAGAGCATGCTCTTGCATAACGAATAAAACATAAACCCTATAAGCAAGTGATGATGGTATATTGCTACATAATTAAGGGAAGTTGACGATGGAAAAATTAAAACCATCACGTTTACCATATAGTTTTGTTGTTAGGTTACCATTAACGGCTTTTTCTAGTACATTATCCAAATATAAAACAGATGTTTCGGAATCTGTCGTATCTTTTATTTCAAGCTCACTGGGATATATTGAGTTAACATAAGAGTGAAAGTAACAGTTGTTAATGGATAAAACATCATCAATATATCTAAATGTGGAGTTGAAGGCCACAGGAAGAGCTTTATTTTTTTCTTGCACAAGCTTTTGAATGAATTCTGCTTCATAAGAATATAAAACAAGTCAGCCAATAGAGAAGCACAATTTGTGCCCATGGGAATTCCGACTGATTGTTGGAAGACCTGGTCTCCAAAAACTACATAGATGTTGTCCATCAGAAATTAAAACATCTTTTTTTTTGTCAACTTTAGTGTGCAATCAGAATGGTTTTTAACAAAACAATTTTTTTGTTTTCAAATGACAAGGTAAGAAAATTTACGAGTTCCATTTTTATTAAAGACACAAGTGTCGATGATATAAAAAAGCCGAGATTTTAATTTGTCATGGGGAATGGTTGTATAAAGCGTTGACAATTCGTACGTTTTGATGTTATTGATTTTGGTAAGATTTTGTGACTTCAAAGTTTCTAATAATTCTTAAGAGTTTTTAAGTGTCCACATCTGATTCACACCGCTTCTGGAGTATATTGTTGTACAGTACTCTTAAAGTTTCTCCTTCGCTACAGTAAGAATTTTAGTAAGGAGCAAAGAAAGATGCTTGGTAGAGCATATACTGGAACATGCTATATATCTTTGTTTGTACGGATTTTTGTGAAGTTTTGGAATCCAGTATAAATACGGTAAATCAAATTCATTTTGTTTATTGGGGATATGAAAGATATTCAAAATTGATTTATGAGAGAGAGAGAATGATAGAGAGAGAGAGATGAATATAATAACAAACTTAATAAAGCTAAAGTGTAATAAAACGGAAAATGACTTGTACGTTTTTCAAACATTGTCGTGCTAGTGATACAAAGCGTAGAAGAATGCTAGAAACATACACATCCACATACTCACAAAAAATCAACGCATTCATTCTCACCTCTCACTCCCAGAGAGAGAGAGAGAGAGAGAAAGAGAGAGAGAGAGAGAGAGAGAGAGAGAGCGAGAGAGAGGACACTTTCTCTCAAAAAATACATGTACAGTGGGGCCTCAGATATCCGGCCGCCAGATAACCGGACGCTTCAGTTTACTGACGATTTTATTTGGGAACAGATTTTTTATACGTTATTTTGTCTCATTTATCCGGAATTCCGCGTTCCGGATCCGGACCGTCTGTTTTTACAACAAAACACTGATTTACTAATCTTGCTTCATTTAACCGGACGGTAAAATTTGATGATACCCCGTTCAATACAAAAGATTACGCCTGTCAACTGAGTTTCACACCTTTTTTACGTGCTACACTTTCGTGAGTAGCTTGTATAAACAGTGACTTCCCAAATCACTTTCAAAATTACCGACAGTGCTGGCCAGACAGGATTAGTCACGCCTCACAGCACGTGGCTTGGATGTCTTAGCCTGTGCACCTGTGAAGTGTCATCGATTTTTTAAACATCCCTGTATTTCAAATCAAAAATATGCTTATTAATCAAGAAAACCGGAAAGTTTTAAAAAGCTTTGTGTTTTATCTACCTATTCAAACGTTATTTTAAAACGAATTGTCTCATGAATGCCTTGTTAGATTAAGTCAAAACCGGAAGTACAGGAAGAAAACAAAATGAAAGCATGTCAACTCATCGGAAGTGCATTAGTTGATGTTGCAATTTTCCATCTAGTAAACGTTAATTTTATCAATAAAATTGACTTTATTTTAAGAATAGAACATAAATTTTAAAAATAAATCAATTATTGTGGAAAATGGCATTTCGAGAAATAGATAGTTAAAAACATTACATTCATGTAAATGCCAGGGCACATATCACTCTTGGACACAAAGAATTTAGCTAGATTCGGTGATCATTATAGTCCGGTTAATATTTCATGACAAAATTATAGTATAAAGCGGGGTTCTTTATATCTAAAAATGTTCATATCAACGGATAACTCTATTATGTGTTGCTATTTAGTATGAAAGGAAAAAAACCCCAAAAAACCCCCCAAAAAACAAAACAAACAAACACACAAACAAAACAAAAAAAAACAAAAAAAACCCCACAAAAGTATCAACACTGGGAGCCATTGTATACATATACATTATCATTCATGACAACAATAGACACATTTCAGATATCCGAACGCTTCACCTATCCGGACGATAGGAATTGGGAACGAAAGCGTCCGGATAACTGAGGCTCTACTGTAGATATGCATCTGAAAACAGTTACTAGTACATTTTTGGGGGGAGGGAGGGAGTTCATATAAATATAATAAATCACTTGTATAATTAATAACTGACATTGATATTCAAAAAGAAATGTTCATTTTGTTTAAGAAATTAATTGTATTGACTATATGTAAGCAGTTAAATTCTTCCTCACGGTATAATAAACACATTTTTAGATTATGCATACGTGGCGTGGCTTGGATTGAGTGACCTTCACAAGGAAGGTCAATTTGTAACCCTGTCTGATGCCCGTAGACCTCGCTATAGCAACTTGATGAAAGGAGAACCTAACAATCTCAAAGAAAACGAACACTTCGCTATGTATTGGAGAATATATAGAGGCCGGAATGATGCTTTGTGTACCGGAAAAGAGACTATGTTTGTGAGAAATAAAAATCAATTTGCAAATAATTAATTAGTGTTATATATAAACAAAACTTCTTGCAGCAAAATGTTACAGATAAGTCATCAACCTTTGATGTTGCCTGTAATTGTCTTTCACCGTTTAATACTATATTTTTACTACTAATTTTTTTTTGTCATTGAGTGTTACTCATTAACTAATAACAATTGTTAATCAGTTAAAGACGATGCTGTTGCAATAGTACATCATTGACATTTCACACAATACTATATAAGTTGTCCTCCCCCCCCCCATAGTCAGTAAATTTGTATATCATAAGTTTAAATCAACCAATATAATGAGACCAATATACAATAAATAGCAAAAAATATTGACTCCAAACAGCAAATATTTACTTTCACGAAAATTTTGTTGTGTTGTTTGAGATGAAATCAAGCCAACATAATATATTTTGGGAACGTTCCTGTTTTCATTTTTTTATGTCACCGATTTAACAGGTGTGCGACTGTCAGTCAATATATCGGGTCTCAATAGCTTAGTGGTTAGAACGCTGGCACGGTACGCCAGAGGCCCTGGGTTCGAGTCCCTGTAGAGGCTTGACTTTTCACCAACTGGTTGTTCATTTGGCGCCCAACATGAGGTCATTGTCATAGCCGCATTAAGATGTTAATTATGCTGAATCAATGACCAACTCAGCTGTTTGGTTCATGGTACAGAAATGAATATAATAAAATACACATTCACACAGCTTAGATTCACACATTAAATATTTTAGATATTTGAATATAATTGATTTAAATGTTTTAAACAATTATTTCACTAGATAACTTTAGTAACTGCAGAGTACGAACTTACTGAAATGACAGTTGTTTAATATCACTATTATAAAATAGATAATATATTTGGAGAAGGAGATGAACTCTTCCTATCTCCCGGCTGTCTGAGGGTGAAGCGAATTAGTTTGGAAATTTGGGTCCGAGCATGCGCACTTAGTCTAGTCACTTGTAAAACCACTCATTCACTACTATTTCTAAAATAGCAACCAATCATACAACTCTAGCATGGCCTAAACAACTTTGACCTTTTACACTTTCAACTCAACCTATGAGCATAGAACACTATGAATACGAATGAGATAAATGTTGAAACGTAGAAAATTCCGGTGATCTGAAATTTGCTGTCTTTTAGATGATGATGAAAATGGTGACGATTTATGAATTAGTACATTAAAGACTAGATTCTAGTTCCCCGAGAGCGAGTCTATTTTCCAAGGCGAAGCCGAGGGAAATAGGCTTGCTTGAGGGGAACTGGAATTTTGCTGACTCCCTCAATGGGATACTTTAACTGTTTTATTATACCGATACAAACAATCATTCAAAAAAGGTTCAACATAATATGACTCTTCGTGTATCCAACAAGTTATAAGGTCAAAATAAATAAATTAAATTGTACGCGCGTCGAATTGTGACGTAGGCAAGTTATGTTATACGATAAAGATGAATAAGTATAGCCAATCAAAAAGGGCGTTGTTTAACTAGAATTAAATTTTATTCGGAATATTTCGGAACTTTTCCTTTGGTTAACGGAAATTACAAAGTGTTCCGAATAGGTGTGTATCAGTTCATCGAACTGACGCACCTTTTTACAGGGAATCTGTTTGTTTTGCAGGAAATCAGTCTGCTCACGGCGATTTTCAGGGAAGCAGCGAAATATATCGAATTACCTTTATGTAGTGAAAGATAAGTAGATGTATAATAATATATTATAATAAATATTCCATGAATAAATAAGCCTGTGACATTCTTCCCCTCTTATAGAAAATGTCTTCTGGCATTTCAAATATGAAAGGTAATCACATCTGAAATAAAAATAGGATTAATAGATAAATATAAGAACTTCGCTCTGACGATAATCCCTACAGCTTAGATTCAGGCAAATAATAAAGAAAATAAGAGATATATTTATATTGAAAAAGAAATTACCTCTTCCTGTCTCTCGGCTAACTCGGGTTGAAGTGTATTAGTTTGGAAATTTGGCGCCAAGCTTGCGCACTTCGTCCAAGATTTTTACAACCACTTGTTCAGTTTATTTCCAAAATAACAACCAATCATACAACAGTCAAATGACATAAACACCTTTGACCTCTTACACTCCCAACTCAACCAATGAGCATAGAACAATATGAATATGAATGAGATAGATGTTGAAACGTAGAAAATTTCGGTGATCTGTAATTCACTATGTCTTATAGATGATGATGAAAATGGTGATGAGATATGAATTTGTACATGAAATTACAATACCTTTTTATAAATATTCTATGAATAATTCACCCTGTGACATGTCTCCTGGCATTTCAAATATGAAAGGTAATCACATCTGAAAAAAAATAGGCTTAATAGATAAGTATAACACTTTCACTATGAGGATACTCTCTACCGTTGTCTTCTCTTGTAAATAAGAAGATAATATACACATTAATAACATGAGTTTTATTGCTTAAGCTCATCATTATTTGAGTATAATATCAAAATAAAAAAAATATGTATTATTCATACCATTGTAAAAACAATACGTGGTTATTATCATAAAATTGATTTAGTAACTATACATAGCTCATTACTAATTCTGTTTATGAAGAGAAAACGAACCCTAAGTCTTGGGTACGTTTTCTCCGGGGTACGTTTTCTCCTGACACCAATGCTCTACATTCAACGTTTTTTTTTTTTAAAGTTAAAACTAAATTTTTGCGCAAAGAGCGAATTCAACGGGTGTTTTTAAAATTATTTTGTTGTCTCTGGGTCTTCTATCTACGAATTTCACACGACTAAGGGATGACACATTTCAACACAAAATATACCGCTGTATAAATAAAGGTAGAGAGATAACCCAGAGATGACTAATTATGTACATTCTCAAAATAATTAAATTAACAAAGTCCAGAGATTTGACATTTTTTTGTTTAAATACTTCTATATACCACATATTATAAAGTCTCGCAAGAGGTACCGATTTTTTTCTGGATTACTACACAAAGAAACTTATTGTTTATGGTTCAAATTCTGCTGGTGTTTCTTTGAGTTTTGTTTTATAACTATTTTGTGTTGAAATAAATGTTAATAATAATACAATATGTTGAACTTTAGAATATGTGTTGCATTAAAGAATTCAAAAGTATCTATAACAGTGTAGTTTATAACAGTTTAGATTGTTATAGATCGCTTTGAATTACAAAACTTAAATGTACTAACATATATTTCACATTGTCGTTATTGATATCTGCTTCATGCACCTTTTTTCTGTTTTGATTACTAACATATTATGATATACAATGTAACTTTTATAACTGCATTAAAGTAAATATGCAATAATATGTTAATTATAACTAATGATCAATGTACCACTCATTGCATTTACCAGAAAGCATTTTATTTTAAATGTAAGAATATACATGTACTTCAACTCTAAAGACAATAACTTTTGATATAAAAGTTTACTTATCAATTTGTGTTTCAATCATAAAAGTTCGACGTTATCAACATTTAAATCCCAATTGATTCCTGTCGATGATCCCTGCACACTTACAATCTTGTGTTCCCACTTTCTTTAATTTAAAACTGAAGTATATCGATATATATACTCAAAATAAGAGTATTGAAATCATATGGAAAAAAAGTTTGGAATATTAAAGATACATGAGATTACATTTTTGAACTTATTCTTTCTTAAATTTTCTTCTTTTTTTCCCATCATTCCAACTGTGTATCTTCCCAGAGCGAAGAGTCTATTGTTTTGAAATTAAAACTGTTTGAGTATTAGACTACAGCATACATTTCATGCCAGAAATTCAATTGTAAGGGCAAAGAAACTGACAGCGAGCCGTTTACAATATTTTGTTTTATTTTACAAGATCACTAAATTTAATTAGGGAAATATATTGTAAATGTTATGAAGCGTAACAATAGGTATAGTAGCATTACAACATGCATATTTTTAAATGATGTATAGTGGTATGAACAATTCAGGCACGATTGAACATGGAATTTTAAAGTACTGAGTTGGTAAGTAATTTCATAAAAACATATTTTAGATATCTGTGTACTTTATTACTTGAAATTAAGATTAGTAATTTAATTATTGTAAAAACCCGGTATTTTGTCCAATTTCGACTTCCATCACTTTGACTCATGAGGAAAATACATACTATTAGTTAAAAAAAGTAGACCAAAATTGATGTTATTTATTTATTTATGAATAACAAGAGGTAAAGCCATGCATTATATTCCCTTTTTAATCTTTCAAAATCTTTGCTTCGTTCTTATTCAATTAAAGAATCCAGTTGATCTACTTTGATGTTTGAAGTAAAATGTTCATTCTTACAGATTTCTCCTTCTGTTGTGAAATTGTTGCCCAATCCGTCTTCGTTGATTTCAATTGAATGACTTATGATATTAGAGTTATCATTGCTATCGTTTTGATTTAGTTTTGACAATTTAGATGGTGTCACCACCATTTCAATGTTGATATGCATCTTTACTGAGAATGTAAAATGTATAACATACTTGCATTAGTATTCAATCAAACTGATTGTACATTAATGTTTGTCCACTTGTGATAGTATCAAATGTATTTCTATATGTATTTATTCGTTTATCTATTTTCATTAACCGTTTTGTTAAACACAGTCTTAAATTTTAAATAACCGCCAGTTACACTGCGCAACTGGATTGAGTTGGCTGAGTAAAGTCTTTCGTTTTTCATTGGTTCTCTAATTTGATTGGTCTATCTTATTTTCATTATCCAATAAATTTTATTCTCTATTTAGTATAAGTAACCGTCCAAACTAAGTAAAATTAGGCAGTACTTCATTTTCAACATCGTCGGTCAATCCAGCGTGTATCTGCTGCATCTTGTGGTATGTTAATATTATATTTACTTATATATTTCTTTACTACCATGATAGTGATTAGGGCATTTTATTTTAATTGCAAAGTTTATACTTGATCGTATTTTTGCAGTTAAACTTGCCATAGTAATTTCTAAAACTTGTTTGTAAGTTCTAATATTAAATTGTTACAAAACATGTTTTACCTTATAAATGGATACTGGAGTAACGGTTGCTAATTGTCAAAGATTTCTAGAAACTAAATATATTAAACGTACATGTAAAATTGTATTTTATGTCTAATGTATTATTTCTTTGTTTATAGGTCAATGCCTTTATTTATATATTTAATAAATTGACTGAAACCATCAACTGCCTCCTTTCTGCTCGGTTACACACTTGAAATAAAACAAAAACACACCGTTTAGATGAATATCTTCTGTATCTCGTTTGGGTTTCTGAACTCTTCGAATGAGGAAAAAATAATACATTTTAAGATTTTACAAACTCCAAAAATGTGTAACATTCATATAAGCGAATTTCACAGAATCCACAAAATAAGCCTGTGAGGATGAATATGTATGTACACTATTTTCGACAATATTTGTATACTATTAAGAACGTTTAAACAATATATGGAATACGCACTAATGATTTAAAACAATGAAATACGTAAAATAGTCAAAATATGTTTACCTGCATAGTTGCTTTGTACTAATTCATGTTAAATGTAGAAATGGGAAGAGAGAGAGAGAGAGAGAGAGAGAGAGAGTACCTTTGTCTTCTCATTGTAGTTACTTTTAGACCGATTGCTACTAAAGTGATCAGTAAACACAGAACAGCTTCTATTAGAGTGATGGAATAATTTGCGGAGTCTTCTAAATAGACTTTTATAATTGTAATGAAAAGAAACAATTTAGAGTTCTAAAATGGTACTATTGTTGAAACACACGCATCCGTGGCATTTTAATTATTTTTACATTAACAAGAAACATACGAATGTAATACAAAAACACACAATTAATAGATAGTAACCTTCTTCACAGTATGCTCCCTTCCAACCAGCTATATAACCATTATCACACAGTCCATTGACATTGTTGCAACCTTGACATGTTATGTTACATTTGTTATCACAAAAAAAAAAAAACCATCATCACAGTCTACAATAGATTTTTGTTTCGTTAATTGTCATCTTTCGAATGGATATCTTTACAAAGATCCAAACTTTTACCTTTTTTGGTACATACATCCCAGTAGATCATCATTTAATCTTCTAGAAATATGCATTAAATGATTACTTTCATAGAGCATTTACAGTTTATTCAAGAAAATAGTTACATAATTCTTACTTTTTAGAAATTAGTAAAAATATTGCTCAAATAATAAAAAACTGATAATTCTTATAACGAATCTTGGTTTTACTTATAATTTAAATGCATGATATCTATAAAATAAACAGTCAAGAAGCGAGATGTATGTCAATTAAACTATCTTATATTAAATATCTGGTAGGAAAACAAGGAAAATACATTAATAAAATGCATTATTTAATATGTTACTAAGTTTCTTTTGTTATTAATTTATTCGGGAGATGAATAATGAAAATGGATTCAAAAAAAAGAAAGAATAATTACCCAATTTACATTGTTTTCCTTGATACCCAGGTTTACAGCCTTCACAGGTGCCCGTCTCTATGTGATATTGTAGACAATTCATTTCTGGACAGGAAGTGGAGCGGTTAGGTCCAAAATATCCGGTAGCAGGATATCCTTTCAAAAGTGATATCGCCTAATTACATTTTTGGGAAATATAAAAGCATATTTGATAAAACTGCTTGCTATTCATACTAGTTCTCAAAACGTATTTTATCATTTCTTTGACTCGGGGACCCTATATATTATGAAGATTTTAAATCACAATAGTCTCTTGACAATAAATTATTATTCACAATCATATACTTAGGATGTATTTCCATTTCTTTTCATTTCACAAGTTCAAAGTCTAACTTTTCATGCATAAATACAAGAGCAAAAAGTAACAGGAGATAATGTTTTTATAATTCAACACAACTAATGCATATGAACTATTCGATGGTTTACAATTCGGTGACATTCAAAGGTAAATTGAAAAAAACCCAAATAGAATAGGAACCTTGTGCAGGAAATCAAATGATTTTAAATAATCGTAAAGCACTTGATAAATGGACTTATGCATTTCAGAACTAAAAGTTTTCTTTTCCTAAAGATGGTAGTCAACAAAATTTGTTATGGTGACAGAAGTGGCATGGCAATTTAAAAGAAAAAGCCAAAAAAAGATCAACACTAAAAGGAAGATGTAACACGGACTAAATACGACCACATAAGGAATTAAAAGGCATTTTCTTTATTTATTTTAATTTAAGCGTGACGTTTACTCAAAATGCAAAAAAAAAAAAAAAAAAAAAAAAAAAAAAAAAAAAAAAAAAAAA
>WFKH01011926.1:3428408-3457884 GCA_016163765.1 Magallana hongkongensis | reverse complement strand
AAAAAAAACAAAAACAAAAAAGCAACAACATGACGACAAAACAAAAAATCTACCGTTTGCTATAGACCTTACATGTAGAGCCATTTTTCACTTTTGAATTCTTTTCAAACACTTTTCATGTTGAATTCTTTGAAAGAAAAAATAAGAAATCCATCAAAATTTCACACTATGATTAAATTCGGTTTTTTTAATTGTAAAAATATTACAAACAAATATTTTCCTAAAAAGACATTTACTATAAATACTTGGATATAACTCATTCTTCACATATTATTAACATAACGCTGATTTCTGCACGTTCAGTATTATCTTTTAATGTGGTGACCTTAAAGGAGGCTCAGTGGTCAACAGATTAACCAGCATATCCACCTTATTTTTTTTTACGAATGGTTTGTTTAACTATAAACTATTATTTCGTAAAGAAAAATTCCGTCTATTTTAACTTTAGATTTTAAGTGTGTTCCTTTATCTTTATACAGCGGTCTTTTTCGTAAACTAATTTATATAGGATAAAAATGATCTCGATTATCCGGTCCTCATAAATATAGGATTGAATACGAAAAGTGCAGTTATTCTTATTTCTGAGTCGATGAACATTCGGGACAACAACAGACGTTTATCATTTTCCTTATCAAGTGTCACAGTGTTGTACTTGTATTTTTTAATGGACTGAGGAGGGTTTTATAACAACCACCAGGAAAAAATACGCTATAAAATCAAATAGTATTTAATGAAAAGGGATAGACATGATTCTAATGAGATATTTTGGTATCAAATATAGAAATAACGCAACTAATAACTGCTAATATCAATGGTTGTTATATCTTTTGTGATCTACATATTACATATACTAATCCTATTTGATCGCGGATAGACGAACTCTTTCAGAAACCAATGTTAAAAAAGATACGAGAGGTAACATATTTAAAATATGCATGTTTAAATATTTGCTCCAAATTTACGGAACAAGATATACTAAGCGATCAGATTTTGACCTCAATTCAATAAAATTTAGTATTCAATAGATAATCTTTAGTCAAACCTTAAATCAGGATAAACACACCGTAAGCTTGTAATAATGCAGCAAAACCAAAACACATACACAGAGAAGACATTTTGACAGCTTATAGAGTAATCAGGAAGTAAATAAAACATAATGAACAATTATTGGAGCATATTGGGTAATGTCTTCTGTTTCCCACTTTATCAGAAGGGAAAAATTGAGAAACACACGGTCCGTAAAAAACGCGGAAAAGCAAAACAAAATTAATAATTATTCCTTGTAATCGTCGCTGATCAACTTACTTTCTCAATTAAAGCTTTTACTTGGAGCTTGAACTGAGAAAAATCTTAATGTGCTTATTGTATGAGACGTATGTACGAACACTGAACGGTTTTGAGAACACTAAACTGCTACGTTGTTTGGATTTTTATCATTTGATATGCACTACCCAAGATTATTTAAGCAGTTTGGTAAAACTGTGGTATTCAAATTATATAGGTTTAGTGGCAAATATGTAATACGTATTGTAGATAATCATAGAATATGAAAAATACGTTTATTTGAAAATTTCAAATCTCAGGAACGAGCATTATATATGCAATAAACGCTCAAAAAAGAAAAGAAAAGAAAAATATCGATAAGATCAATTTACTTATCTTATGAAGCATTGCTTTATTTCGAACACACCTGTTTTTTGACGTATTTTGGACAGGCTATGTGCTATTTAAATGGATACAGACTTATTATTAGAATAATTGGACAGGTGATTGTTTCATATAGACAGTATTGAATTAGTTTGACTTATCTACTTGCACATGCTTTAATTTGATCGTTCATTTCATAGAAAAATCATATACATGAGTCAATTAATATAAACTATATTCATAATAAGCTCGATGTTAGCAGATTTATGTACTGCAAGAAAAAGTGTGGTGTGTGGGGGGGGGGGGGACTGCCCTCCCCCCGCCCCTACCTCCGATGCTACGTGCCTTATCAAACTCAAATAAATGCTAAAACACGTGTTTTGGTACTGTGCAACCCTATAACTTCTAAAATAAATACATAGAAGCGGATAGGCACTCCTAGTTAACTTTCTGATGACTAGTAGTTTAATTAAATATACACAAATACTGATTGATTAAACTCGACTGCTTGTTGTAAGTCAAGTATGTACAAAATGATCGGATGCAGTGAATCTGGATCTGCGTGCCTGGTTCATAAAGCACGGCACCCGTGAACACGTAAGTAAGGACTCTGGATCTTACAGCTCGGCTCTCGGAGCTCTACAGCTCTTATTTCTGGCTCCGGCTCTCACAGCGCGTCTCGTATGGCTCCGACTTTTACAGCGGGGCTCTTATGACTCAGGCTTTTCGTGGCTCAATCTCTTCGTGACCCCGGCTCTAACATGCAGTTTGTAATTGCATTCCTAGGAAAATTGCACAAACCAAGAAAATACTTGCTTTGCTATCGTTCTTCCAATTCGATCAAAGCATCGTTCACTTTATAACTTTATATCGAAAGCATGTATAATTACCCTAAATGCAGCGTTGTTATATAAACCAAAGCACTTATTTAGGTGCCTGGGTAGTAATCACATTGCCAACCACATGTACCTTAAATGTTTAGAAATAATGTTTTCAGCTTTACACTTTTATCAAGTAATGAAAAAACACACATATCATACATGTAGATTGAAAATATAAAGACGTTCCTATATGTTTATATACAACGCTTCTTTTTAAGAAGATTTATGGTCTTGAAATCGACATGCTCACCTAACCCTCTCTAAATAGAAAAATTATATAGAGCTGAATAAAATATCCATTTTTTTTTTATATTTAAAGCAAACAAAAATAATCTATAAAACTTCAACCTTACCATAAGAGCGAGCACGTGTTTTGTAATATCAATATATAAGATTATTATTGAATTTTTAAAATGCATGTGCATAGCCAATCTGTATATATCTGTTTATTATACCTCTGAGAATATTTTCTATGTAAAATTACCACGAATAAACTTGCGATTCTATCTAACCGTGAAGTAGTTTCCGTGCTATCTTCCCATGGTGAATAGTCATCGAAACTATTCACCGGCAGCATTCGATTTCCCTCGTTTTTAATCTCGGAACACCTCTGGTGTAATCCACGTCACTGCGTTAAATTCAAAGTCCGATAACTCTAATTTTTTACCATCAAGAAAATCTGCATCGCCAACAAATAAAGTTTTCTTAATAAAATACCTATTTACTGACTATTCGGACGATAGCGAGTTTATTGTCCCCCTCGACAGCAACTATTTTCCTCGGCTTCGCCTCGCGAAATAGTTGCTGTCTCGGGGGACAATAAACTTCCTATCGTCCTCATAACCAGTAAATAGGTATATAATATATATGGATGCACAATAAATATGTTATAATCTTTTTTGCAAAGAAGTTTTTTAAGTGACGAAAATACTTATGTTTATTGTTTTGGCAGCCCTATTAACGACCCTTTCATAATGAGATATTGAAGGAAAAAAAGAGACACTTTGTTTGGATTCATAAAGATTGCATTTTAACGGTCTCCATTGTACTATACATAAAAAGTCATAACAATGTGATTTTTTTTCGGTTAAGTGTTGAATGGTAACACTTGTTCTTATTAAATAATTAACTAACTTAAATTTGCAATCAACTAATGGGCAAATTCTAAAAAAAAAAAAAAAAAAAAAAAAAAAAAAAATATGAATTATTTTAATTGTGTTTCATTTCAGAAAGAACAACTTTCGTGAAGATTAATTTTCGCTGTTGAGCTGTGTGGTCGTTATTTAAAGGATTATAGTTTTAAACGTTGAACAAACAACATAATCTTTTGGTCAAAAAAGGAAATGGTTGACAGATGATATCTTTATAAAAGAAGCGTGGCGTTTATATTGTCAAACAAAGTGGGTTTAGGTGTTGTAAACTTATTTGCCCTAATACTAGATACTATAGAAACATCTACGATTTAAAGTTTATGACTAATAGTTTAAGTGAAACCTAATCGCATCAATACTTAACAAGGCGTTAATGTTAAACCATTGCCAAATTTTAGTCTTAAAATTTATAACGAAGAAACATATTTGTATTCGTAACATTGACCATGCACTATTTTGGCATAGTAAATCTACGCTGTATAAATCTTTTGAATAATATGCGAAAAATATCAGTACTGAATATAAAGTGGAAAGAAAATTAAATAGTTGTTTTTTTGTGTATTATATTTATGTCACTGCGTCAATGATCAAAATGGCATCGTTTGAATTTATTTTCTTATGATTTCAAAAGTATCTATCATCCATAGAAACGTTTAAAAACACAATGGCAAGAAACTATTTGTTTGCCATGATTTATAAATTAAACATTTCTCACAAAAGCGTTCTCTTATACAGACAAATGTATTCAACCAGCTATGTAATATTTCAACTGCTTTGTTTTTTTCCCTTAAAATACATGTGAAGTTGTTATCTAAATTCAAAATTAAAGCAAATTGAAAATGGTTTTAAGAGAACTATATGATCAAGTTTAATAAAAAGAAATCATTTAAATTCGGTTACATTTGTTTTAACAAAAGAAAAAATAGTAACAACTTTATTGATGGCTATTAAAGGAAACTTGGGTGGATTTACCTTCTCGTGTCAGAGGTTACACAGACCACAACATATTATATATATTATATATTGGTTAACATCATTTTATGTCAAATATCGAAATTTATATTTGCTAAAAATTAAATTATTTTTACAACACTAACGATTCAAAATTTCAATCACGGATCGTATATTGCCAATGCTTAATTGTTTGAAAATCTAGAGAATAGAATGTTTGGATAACTGAAACAATCTGAAATGATTGAAAAAGGGCATACAATGTTATAATTAAACATAAAAAGGGGGGGGGGTTGAAAATGAAAAGTCATCATTTACCACTGGATTTAAATCTACATGGTTAACCACTGGATTTAAATCTACATAATTTAGATATTTTATGCATTAAAAACGCTAATGGGTTTTATTACTCGAATCAATTATAAATCTAGTCTGAAATTTGATAAATAGAAAATTGTTTTGAAGACACAAACATTTATGAAAACTTACCAGTCATTTATCGAGAGACGTGTTCTTAAGCTGGATTAGTTTCGGTTAAGAGTATAGTAAAATGATATGAACATTTTGTATAAACATTTATCTGATGTCACGAGGGTAAAAAGACATGTACCAAACATTTGAATATATAATTACACAAGTTTACATTTGCAACAGACTTGTGATATTTTGCAACCAACGAAATGAATATTCGATTTTAAATGTATTCATTTCAGATGTTGAAATTAACTATAAATTTAAACAATTAACACACCTTTAGAAGCGAATATTTTAAATCGATACTATTCGAGCTCAATACAACCGTTTTAAATGCTTCATAGTTACATGTATTCTACTTGTATAGTTTCTGACGATTTATACTTAAATTTAGTTGTCCATTTCATTAATTTGTGAGGAGATGAAAAATGGTTTAAAACTATAAAGAAATTTAACTTCAGGCTATGCAATTGATATGTGGCTATAATTTACTGTTATTCCCAACAAGGGTCAATTTGTGAACCGTCATGCACAGATGCCTAACTACTAACTGATCGGAGGAGAACCTAGTAACAATGGCAACAAAACACTGTGCATATTACTAAATTGTACGAAAAAGAAGCTGAAATGAGTATATTTGTACAGAAAAGCTTAAATATGTATATAAGAAAATAAAAGTAATTTGTAAAAGAAAAACCAGAGTTATTTTGCAAATTTGTGTTGTCAAGATGCTATTCTAATCTTATACATCCGAATATAAAAAATAATATTATGTCAAAAATGAATTTATAAAAAAATAGTTTGGCAAAGAAAAGAAAGAGCAAGAAGTGATATAAATTATTGCCTATGCTTAATTGTTTGCCATTAATAAACCTACTTGAATTAGCATGTCATAATAAACGAAAACAAGGTGTTCATGAAAATACAGAAGAAAAAACGAATCTTTGTTTTGATACGTTTTATTTCAAACTTGTTTAATACTAAATGCTACTGTTCCTTTTATGTTTTATACATAAAACATCTGGACAAAATCAGGTATATTATCGTAACATAATCTTAAATTGTTATAATTTCTTAAATGTGAAATGATAAGTATTATTTGTGTTTAGTATTGTTTTAAAAAAAATGTCACTATTGATTACAAACACGAAATTGTCTCTGGTGTCTTATCGAACAATATCTAACAATAAGAGGTAAGGTGGCAGGGGACAGATTTTTAATTACAATTCACTGTAGCCATGGGATGTGTGTCTACGGAACTATGTCACTAAAATTTCCTCAGATCCTATTCAACAAAAATACCTTTCATTTACTCCCTATAGGGCCAATTTCTGAGGAAAATTATTAGTCAGAATGTGTAAAACTTTCTACATAGAGGTTTTCCTGAGATTTCGACCCCCTTATATTACACTCATTTTTCCAGATTTTTCAGTTTTTCTGACCTCCCCCAGCTAATTTTCTGCAAAGGGTTGACATTCCGTACCGTGTGCATGTTGCACCATCACATGTTAGAAACTTACAGGTGTATAGTTTACAATGTCCCATCCACCTACTTTTCGTGTTATTTTATCTCCCGTCTGTAACTTGCATTTTCACTGTGTAAAGTCAACACAACAGTCAAAGCCACAAGTTTGGCATTTTACTTCTGATTATCATGTACTTAGCATTAGGGGCCTACACATTGCATATCAATTTCAACAAGAGTCATCCTCCTAACTAATAATAATCATGAAAAATCATTTTATGAACTTTAGCAACTTTAGCTAAGCCTTCAAGTACAGCAACTCCCAATTTCACAAACGTACTTTATCCGTAACTGTCCCTTGCTACCTAAGGCGAATCAACGTGTATGTTTACCTGTACATCAAAAAGTGAATTTATCAGATAATAAAATGCCGTCCTGAAACTTTCACTGTGTATTTGTGATTTGGAAAAAAAGAGGAATATGATAGAATATCGTCACAGGTCATGTTGATTTATTTTTTAAGGTGTATACTAGCCTTTGTGTGGAATTTAAAACCTTATGGGTAAAACAGTCAAGTGAAGAAAACATCAATACATGAATTGTCGTTAATAGAAAGTTAAAACAGTTAATATTGTTAGAGAAACTATTGTTTTTCTCTATCACATTAATAAAGAACGATAAATTGCAATAAAACTAAAAATAATCATAAAAGTTTTAATTTAAATTTTCTGTTCTTTAATCTAAAAACGCCATGATAATTTATTGATTAGTTTACCTGTACGAAGCAAAAGAAATGAGGAATACTAATTAAGAAGTAGATAATCATTGTAATCAATAGTTTTGGTAACTTTTGTTTGATTGTGTAAATTTTCCTGACTTCAAAACATGTTTTCTTACGTGCTTTGAATCTGTTCGTTTAACCATCTGTATGTCATCTCATGCTGCTTTTGTTCATGTTAAAAGAAAACATATTTACCAACCTTTCAGTTACGAATACATAAGTCAACTTAAATAATCAGCAGAGCTAATAATGTTTGATTTGAAAACATAACATTTTGTCTTTCAAATAAAAAAATAACCAATATCATATTTGTTTAAATATTTATTTGCCAATAAAATTAATAAATTAATAAATTGTTATATTATAATGTACATGAATCTACAAACACAGTAAAAAAGTAT
This sequence comes from Magallana hongkongensis, assembly GCA_016163765.1. Classification (NCBI taxonomy): domain Eukaryota; kingdom Metazoa; phylum Mollusca; class Bivalvia; order Ostreida; family Ostreidae; genus Magallana; species Magallana hongkongensis. The sequence goes on along the minus strand of WFKH01011926.1, from coordinate 3,450,133 downwards.
CAATACATTTGGGTATTACGATATCATAACAAATTGCAAAAATTAACTCAATAATCGAAGCCACAATATACAACTAATATCCATTATTCAAAAATGTTAACTATTTCAGAGTACTAGTAGTGCTATTTATATGCATATGTTTACCTTCAAAATGAATTACAATTCGATTAGTATATTTTAATTCTATCACTTCCAAAACACGAAATCACGATACAAATATTTACATAATGAAGCAATTTAGGTTAAAGATCACTTATATAAAACGATTATAAAACTTTGTTGAACAATGGAAATTGTCTTCTTAATAAATAATTCGTGGAATAGTGCAGTTCTTACAGAATCCAGGAAATGTCAACTGTCATTTACTAAACATATATCCTCAACATTCACTGATTGGAGTAGATGCTCTCTGACGTACTTTGTATGTGTTCGTACAGCGCCTTATATACCATCTGATACTCATTCTGTTCATATAAAAAAACCCAAAAAACTAAGAAACTATAGAGAAAGATTTAAACTGCAGATGCATATTTCATCTAGCAATAGCAAATGTCTATTAAGTGAATGACAGAAACTTCAAGTACTTCAAGTAATGTCGATATGATCTATATTTTCATTTAATTTAACAGACAACCTACTGATCTATTAATATGATAGTTATATAATCTCAAAATAAAAATGTAAAAACGCCAGGGAACACAAGGAAATATAGATAACGATTTCATCTGCAGACACATATTGCATCTAGCAACATTTTAAACAAGAGGCCCATGGGCCACATCGCTCACCTGAGCAACAACAAACCTTTATGGAGTCGTATACAAAATATCTGAACAATGTCGTATAGTAAATCCTGTATAAAAAAAAATTCCCCTGCATATTCTTATGTTTATCATTGAGCTCCTTTGTAACAAGATGAATTTACAGTCATACCACATATTAAGCATTACAGTTCTCGAGAAGATAATCATACTTAAACAACTGTTTATATATGGATTAACCCCTTGTGAGGTCCAAGAATTGTCCAGGTGCCAGAGTCTAAACAATTTTAAAGAATCAACAATATGTCAAAATGCTTGTATATAAGTAAAACCATATATAAAACATTTGAGTTTTTGTGAACAATTTAAATGTTTTTCTTTGTAAAATTGGAACCCCCCCCCCCCATATGGCCCAACCCTACTCCTGAAGAATATGATTTTGACAAATTTTAATCTAGACCATTTGAAGACTGAACTGACTAAAGTTAGAGCTCTTCTAGACACTTTTTTGTTTTAGAAGATTTTTCCCTATATATTCCTATGTAAAAATTTGACACACCCCCTTTCAATGGTGGCCCCACCCTACCCCCAGGGATAATGATTTGAACAATTTGAATCTTCCCTACCTGAGGATGCTTGCACACAAGTTGCAGCTTTTCTGCCCCATCGTTTTCTGAGAAGATTTTTTAAAGATTTTTCTCTATATATTCAAATGTGAAAATTCGACCCCCCTCCCCCATTGTCGCCCCACTCTACCCCTGGGGATCATGATTTTATCCAACTTGAATCTACTCTAACCGAGAATGCTTTCACACAAGTTTCAGCTTTACTGGCCAATCGGTTTCTGAGAAGAAGATTTTTAAAGATTTTTCTCTATATATTCTTATGTAAACATTCGACCCTCCCCATTGTGGCCCCACCCTACCCCTGGGGATCATCATTTGAACAAGATTGACTCCATATATTCCTATGTAAAATTTGACCTCCGCATTGTGGCCCGACCCTACCCCTGGGGATCATCATTTGAACAAACTTGAATCTACACAACCTGAGGATGCTTCCACACAAGTTACAGCTTTTCTGGCTGATCAGTTTCAGAGAAGAAGATTTTTAAAGATTTACTCTATATATTCCAATGTAAAAATTCGATCCCCTATTGTGGCCCCATGCTACCCCTGGGGATCATCATTTGAACAAACTTAAATCTACACTACCCGAGGATGCTTCCACAAAAGTTACAGCTTTTCTGGTTGACCAGTTTCAGAGAAGAAGATTTTTAAAGATTTACTCTATATATATATTCCTATGTAAAAATTCGACCCCCTATTGTGGCCCCATCCTACCCCTGGGGATCATCATTTGAACAAACTTGAATCTACACTACCTGAGAATGCTTCCACACAAGTTTCAGCTTTTCTGGCTGATTTGTTTCAGAGAAGAAGATTTTTAAAGATTTATTCTATATATTCCTATGTAAAAATTCGACCCCCATTGTGGCCCCACCCTACCACTGGGGATCATGATTTGAACAAACTTGAATCTACACTACCAGAGGATGCTTCCACACAAGTTTCAGCTTTCCTGGCCGAATGGTTTTTGAGAAGAAGATTTTTGAAAAATACCAAATTTTCAATGATTTTTAATTATCTCCCCTTGAAAGAGGGCGTGGCCCTTCATTTTAACAAACTTGAATTCCCTTAACCTAAGGATGCTTTGTACCAAGTTTGGTTGAAATCGGCCCAATGGTTCCGGAGAAGAAGTCGAAAATGTAAAAAGTTTACGGACAGACAGACGGACAGACGGACGGACAGACAGACAGACGGACGCCGGACAAAAAATGATCAGAAAAGCTCACTTGAGCTTTCAGCTCAGGTGAGCTAAAAAGTGAATCCGGGAAAACTAAAGCACTTCTAGTAATGTTGATATGAATGAATTTAACAAACATCTAACGGATCTATTATTAAAATAATTTGTCTATATATAATTATTTTACAGATATGAGAACAAAACTCGATGTGTAATACTCATCATATCTATTGCTACAGGTTTACCATTCTTTTTCTCTTCTTGAATATATAGAATTTCTAACTGAAAATTCACATAAATTGTTACACAAGATGTATAACACAATCGATGTGTTTAATTGGAGAAAATCTTTCATCGTGGCGAAGAAATTATCTGTCACAGATCTTTCTTGTTAAACGGCATGTCCATTTATAAAGAATGAGTTAATCCCTTATAACATAATTTATCTATTTAACGACTTGTTTTTTTTAGTAGAATGACTTACAATCTAAACACAAAACATATTAGTCAAATAACTTGTTCATATGCAGAATAGCGGAACATCTTTGCACAATTAGAATGTATCCTTGTTAAGACTGACTTACAATCTTTGAACATGGCTCGTTTGTCAAATTATACGTTAATTATTATTATTACAGTGATTTTCAATGTATTGACAAAAGCAATCTATTAAATGACTGCTCCATATGCAGACTGAATTATAATCACTGTACAGTATATATATATATATATATATATATATATATATATATATATATATATATATGTCAATGACTTACAACGTTTGCACAGAACTCTGGACGTCTGACTTGAAGCTGTCTGACTGTAGTGAACACATCTACCCCACCGTCTATGTCCAGCTGTTGAATGGCGTTGTGGACAGCAAGGAACACTCCGCACAAAGAAGCGCCATCACTGTGTGTAAATAGATAGCATTGCAAGTTCAGGTATTCCAAAAATACTAGTTGAAAGGAATATTATCATTCGCAGAATTGCTTAAAGACGTGTAGTGATTTTTTTTTAATGAGTACAATAAGTATACTGTAATATTTAAACCCAAGAATACCGAACCCTTGACGATATTGTATTAGATAAGAGTTTATTAAAATACCTACTTCAAGTCACATGTACATACAGATAAATTCTATTATAAATGTTTATTGCGTTTTTAAAGGAAAAAGCCAACAATATTTATAATGTCGTTTACTTACCTACATACGACCGTAATTGGGTTTTCTGTTTCAGATAGCAATGCTGACGATACAAGACTTCGGAGGTGCGATGTATCTTGGGAATTTTCAAATGGACCAATCTGTGTCCTCGGTTCAACAACAACCACAGAATGGGACTCGTCCTCATTCTACAACAAGTTTACTACGACATATTTTTTTCAGAAGCATCTTTTTAACTTGGTTTATTATGTTTTTTCACATTCAATTTTATGTTTCTCATGCTCAATTTTATTTTTTAATGGTAACATTTTCTAATATTTTTACAAATTAACCGGTCAGCAATTTGTTTTCCTAATGTAACTATATAAGTGCCAAAGAAAGCATACCTTCTCTTGCAGAATATCAATTAGGTGACATATGACGTCAGTTTTTGACTTTGATTGACAGTGCACCGTGAAAGGTGTCACAACCGTTGATGAGGATGCATCTGGCAACCAACTACGGATCTGTTGACAATATGAACACATTGATATAATTAAACAAATTATCACTGACATCGGCATATCCTTACATATTCGACGTGTCATAATTAGTGCTTAAGTGTTTTAAGTTTATCATTGTTTAACTGATTCAGATGGTTAAAAAAGTTTAAACATTGAATATATTTACTTTCATTTTACCGATTAAATATCTTAATGCGACATGTGTTTGATTTTCTCATACCAATTCAGTATCCTGAACAGGGTCCATAAAAATAACTGTGTCAGACTCATGATCATTGAGCAGGCGCAGGAAGTCCACAGCCCCATCTGGTGTTGGGTATTTTGTCACAATAAACCGCCTTTCGTTTGTCAATGACTACATTATAATTTGCGATTTTATTTTCATTTGAAAAATCAAAACAATTAAATGTTTTAAGATTTAAAAAAGTATATGTTCTTACTGGTACAAAGATGGCGTTGATGTAATTTCCTCTATTCGATACCGATGATGACAAAAATAAACTATACTTATCAACTGTGGAAGAAAAATAGGGTTTTTGTTAAACTCAAACAAAAAGCAAAGAACCAATGAATGATTGACACATGAGAAAGGTTTTGCGGGGAGACCTATTTATTAGTCTTTGGGATGAGATAAACTTTATGCAAGTATTTATGTTTTCATATGCAGCTAAGATATACAATCTCTTTGTAATGTTTGTTATGTAACCATGGACATTATGTTCATAAAATCAACAGTTGTATGATAAAAGATAAATATATCCAGACATATATCAGATTGATTTTTATCTCTGATAACAACCTTCTGAAATGACACAGTTTTCTACTTTTCAATTAGAATACGTACGTGGCAAGATAGTGTCTGTGCAGTTTTTTGCAGAGTTTTGCTTCGCAATCTTGTAGTCTACACCCGTGTATGCTGGTCGAACATTTAAAAGAAGCTAGAAACATCGAATCAATTTCATTGTAAATGTAATTATGTAAATGTAATTATGTAAATAGACATGAGATAAAGTCGAATTATTAATCCCTTATTAATCGTTAAACATTTTATATGCATTGACGCTTTTGTTCAAAATGGTTTCCAATCAGAATGAGATAAAAATCAATGAGATTTCCTTTATGTTACGTGACGAGTGATCTTGTTCTTGCCTGTAACTCTTTTTTGGTGGCCTGTACGCTTTGAATAGCTTTCTCTGCTTTGGAGAAAAAGTCTGTGGAGCTGTCCATCTTAATTGGAGCTTTGAAAATGTTGTTCAAAGCAAGATAGATCGTAATATACTGCTCCTATAAGATCAATAGAATGTACATTGTGATTCTATCTATATACCTGTTGTATTTTCTTTCCAAAACAGGTGAATTTTATTTTTTCTTATAAAAAAGTACGTTTTTTTTCTTGTGTTAATCACATTTGTTTCTTTTATAGGAATACGTGTAATAATGCAAATAGATCTTTGCAGATTTTGCTACAGATACTGATGACCATCCCAGTTTTTTTTTACTTAGATATTACAAAATGCTTTTTAGAGTAAACTTACAAATGTTTGGACCATAGACACTCGGCTTCCTCTCATTTTCTTGACGAACTCCACCACGTTGACTTTCCCTGTCTGTTTGCCCATGTGATACAGTGCGTCCAAAGCTATATAGGTACCAGTCCTTCCTACACCCGCGCTAAAAAAAAAACAAAAAAAAAACAACTTTTATTTACGAAAAATTATGTTGTTGTAGAGTGGAAATGATAAAAAGGAGGTAGAATACGTTACATTTTTTAACCATCTGCTTTTGTTATAACGTTTTGTGCTTCATTACATAACACAGAGACGGGTGTATTTCATTGAGTTGAACAATAAGGGACAAAATATTAAATCGTAATCAAATTTGTGTTTGTCATGTGTGCAATTTACCTGCAGTGTACAACAGTGGGTACATTTGTGTTATTAGTTGCTTTGCAGATCACGTGGTTGTGAAACGTGAGCAAACACAATGATTCTGGGGTTCCGTGATCAGGCCACGCCGTGTAATGGTGCTGGTAAATCACACGGGTCTTCTTTAACTAAAAAAAATTTAAACACACGTGTCTCTTTAACTAAACGTTAAAATAATGTTAACTAAACGCACCTTCTTTAACCAAAAAAAAAAAACAACAAAAAACAAAACCAAAAACACAAAAAAACCCCAAAATAAAAAACAACGTAATGTATAATACACTTGTTCTATTATACAATAATACAAAACTATGCAACTAATGCAACGCCCATTGCCTTCAGTAGCATACAAATTAATTGAAAAAAGTTACGTTGCATTTTCTAAAACTAGTGCTTATGATGGTATTTATGTTATCAGACATGACGTATTCCATCTATCAAAATGTATATGTAAAATAAGTATAATTATATAAGTTAATGTACTTGGAGTATTTAAATATATCAACTTAAAATTGTTGATTTTCATACTTTACTTTGCTTATCAATATCTAACGTTGACAAAAAGTATGATGCAGAGATGAATGCATCTAGAGGAGATGAGAAAATGCCTTTATATGATATTATAAAACGCCCTTGTATATTTATATTATATTTATGTATAATGGATAAATAACTAATGGTTTTGTTGATTATTTTTGATTACGATACAAAATGTATAAAAGAAATACTTTAATTTATTGAATACCATTAATAATAATAATGGTTAATCAAACCTGTTTGTTGCTAACTGACAGTTTCCGTTCCGTGTAAAAGGCGTACTCTTTATCTTCAATCAGTTTGACCAACACTGGTCCAGCACTGAATGGTTTGTTTCTTTCTGGCCAATATTGGGTACATTTCACCTATAAAAATTTAATGCCTTACATTTGATAAAATAAAACAACAAACACGTTTTTTCTTAAAAAAGAAAACGTTCATCATCGCTACGTGTATACAATGTCTAAGATACATTTACTTAAGTGTCTTTCAGCCTTGAATATCTAAATGACCTACTATCTGAAAGTGCCAATTTTCGTTATGTTTAAAAATACTTGCATAAAAGCAAAATTAACGAACTTTCATCCTAATTTTAGATGTTCTGTCCGCTGTTTATTTTGCATTACTAACTAATCTGTACCTTTTCGCCTTCTTTAAGATTGGTAAGCATTACAATGGTCGATACGTTTTCCTGCCAAATCATTCTCCAAAAATCAGCAAGAGTATTGGCTTTTGGTCCTGTTAATGTAAAAAATAAAATGTTTGCGTACATAACTATTTTCATACTGTGTCTTTAACAATACAGTTTGGTATTCTCAAATTTGTTAGAATATTTTACTTCAGTTCAACAAAATAGATGTTCGTTTAAAAGGGTATGATTACAATTTTGGTCAAAAAGAATACTTTTCCGTTTTCAATGTTTAAAATACTTCAGTAAGGCATTTGTAATGGGCCAACATTTCAATGTCAGTTGTCGAGTTATAGGCGAGATACAGAGCTCACAACTCTTTGTCATTTAATAAATCTTTGTTAACGTTTTGAATTCCAGTTTTGGACCCTCAATGAATGTGATAAACGCTAGAAACTATTTATTTATGCTTAAATTAGAATTAGAAAAGAGAAAAATCAGCTTGAAAAAGAATTTTAACCGGAATATTGAACCAACGTAAACAAAAACAGGACAGGAGCCTTGTTTATGTGGGAAAGAATTGTGAGCTTTGTATCTAGTTTAAAACTCTACGACTGACACTCAAATTTTGGTTGATCACTAGAAATGCATTTCTAAAGCATAATAAACACTAAAAATAGAAAAATGATATTTTACCAAAATCGTGAGCTTGCTCCTTTTAAGTGTTAAATGCACTGGATTAATTTTTTCTTGATATGGTTCATACGTTTTGGTATTTCAAACTAACATCAGGGGAAAAATGTGTAGATTAAACGTATCATATCTTAAAGATGATATATAAGTTAACCTTGTGCAGCGATGTACTCTTTTAGTCTGTTGTGTCCCTGCGAATAAGAAAAAAAAAGATATACATAAAAAACATCGTATTTAGCACACACGCTTCATTCAAAGTTTATCTTATTATGAAAACAATGCCCTTTAAAAAGCCTAAAATATTTAAGAAGGCAAGGTGGTCAACAAATTTGCCGTCAAATGTACTTCAAATTTCAAATCTGATTTTTTAACGACAACATATCATTAGGTAAAGAAAAAAATATTTTAGCTTTAAAACTTAAAGGTTTTTATGCAAAAGTTTTATTATTTAGGATGTTTATAAAGTTGAATATAGTTTTAAAATAGTCACGACCATCAAGCCCACTTAATATTACACATGTTATACCTGGTATATCTAAACACTGATATTTGTATGTATCAAACACTGTACATACGTACGTCAATGTAGTTAGCATTAATGTAATCCGACGATGATTCGTCATCTACATGTAGTTTAACACGGGAATGGTCGTCTATATTATTAATAAAGACACAGTAATTCAATAACAAATACAAACACGTTGTTTAAGATGCAAAATTAAATATCAAATAATCTGTTTTGTATCAAATGTTTAAGGGTAACAAGTGTAATACAAAAAACAAGAGGCCAAGTGGCCTTAACGGTCACCTAAGTACCATAGCCCATACACAAAATTGTCGAGGAGTCTCACAAATGCATTTAATTGAGTTTCATAATGGATTAGAAGATTATAATAATGTAATGACATCCACCTCCCTGCCCGAAATCTTTTGGAAAGGACTCTTAACCCTATAGTTAAGCACAAGACTTGAAGCTCTTAACAGAGTGTATGATATACTATAGAAGAGGTGCCCATATTTATCCCACGTATGTTAACTTACAAGATAGGTTTTATGTTTATATGTTTTCATAGATAAACTAAAACAAGGTGGATTATATACTTCTTATTACTTTACTATTAACAAGTCTATTTGTTTATCTTAAAAAATTTAAAAACTGTTTTTGTTTCAAATGATAAAAATACTTGCATAACTATTTTGATCATACAACTTTATAATTACATTCTATTTAATAATGATTTATTACTAAATATGAACAAGCCAAGGAAGATAAATCCATTATGAAGAAGCAAGGGAAGATAACTCCATTAACTGTTATAATCCTCTTCCCTGAACTCTTTTCAAATGCTTTCACAATATCTTATCAATAACTTTGATGGACAGCTTCATTATTTTTCTATATTCAACAAGCTAAGGAAGATAACTCCATTAGGAAGAAGCAAGGGAAAATAACTCCATTAACTGTTTACCCCCCCCCCCCCTTTCAACTCTTTCCAAATGCTCTCAAAATGCTAGGTCCTGAACCCTGACTTAGGGGTCATGAATTTCACAATTTAGGTAGAAGAGTTCATAACCATGCATTCAGTTTTTTGCCCACATGTGTGGGAGTAAAGATTTTTAAGATTTAATACATTTTTACTATATGGCTATATTGGCCCCACCCTAATTTCAAAATTTAGGTAGAAGACTTCATGGACATCATATCCATGCATTTACTTTTTCACAAATATATACAAGAGTATAGAAGAAGATTTTCTAAGATTTAATACATTTTTACTATATGGCCATTTTGGCCCCACCCTTGAGCCTGAACCCCTGACCCAGGGACCATAAATTTCACAATTTTGGTAGAGGGCTTCATGGACATCATATCCATGCATTTAGTTTTCAACAAATATCTATGGGAGTAGAGAAGAAGATTTTCTAAGATTTAATACATTTTTACTATATGGCCATTTTGGCTCCACCCTAGAGCCTGAACCCCTAACCCAGGGGCCATGAATTTCACAATTTTGGTAGAGGGCTTCATGAACATCATAACCATGCAATCAGTTTTTTCCTCACATGTGTGGGAGTAGAGAAGAAGATTTTTGAAAATTTGACTGTTTTTTGCATATTTGGCCCCACCTGTGGCACCCTGGGGGTGGTAGAGCCACCAATTTCACAATTTACATTTCTCTTACCATAGAGATGCTTCACACCAAAAATGGAAACAATTGGCCTTGTAGTTTTTAAGAAGAAGTTAAAAATGTAAATTGTTAACGCACGACGCACGACGCACGACGACGGACGAAAACAGATAGCAATAGGTCACCTGAGTTTACTCAGGTGACCTAAAAATGCAATTTAAAAAACCTGCAGATTTCAGATTATGTAAATAACATAGGTAACATAAAGTGAAATATTTACATGGGAAAGTTGTCTTGAACCTATTCTTTGATATATTTTCTTGTTTCTTTCCGGCATCACAGCAGTGTATTTCACCCGAAGGAAGAGCCTATCGAAAATTGTTAATATAATTAATGAAATTCCCCTTAGAAAAAAGTGAGAAAACACCCCCCCCCAAAAAAAAAAAAAAAAAAATTAAAAAAAAATCCAAAGAAATAGAAATAATCATACGAAAGAAAACCAAAAGAGTGAAATATGGCATAAATGTTGTATTAAAAATAAAAAATAATAAAGGAAAGTAAGTTTATTGAGAAAAAAACACATTAACAACTAAGCATCATAAGTCAAAAGAAAATGTTGAAAAAACTGAGTAATAACTAAAACCAATTTTTAGAAATAATCAATTAGGTCATACCGCATATTCCTTTTTAAATCCTTCATTTCCTTTGCTTCTTTTTTCTGCAATGAAAGAATCCAGTTGATCTACTGAGATATTTGGAGTAAACTGCTCGTTCATGTAGATGTCATTGTCTCCAATGGGGTTCTCGTTCCATTCTTCTTTATTGTTATCGGTAGGTTGTACAAGCTTAGCGGAGTCGTTGCTATCGTTCATATCTGAATCTTTACTGTTGGATTTTACCACCATTTCAGTATTACTAATCAGATTTCCTGTGAGTATTTAGTCACATACATTATTCAATGTTCATGAAATTGATTATTTAACTTAATTTAAAATTGTTAATAAAACATACCGTTGAAATGGGTATCAACATTTTTCTTTTTAGATTTCTGATTTCTATAGAAAAACAAAAACAAATGTAAGAATAAAACCTATTAAAATTGTTCTCAATCGCCTGAGGTGTTTTATAGCTTTTCTAAAGGCGCACACAATTCAAATATGAAACCATTTCGTTGAATTTAGTTTTACGTTGAGAACTCTGCTTAAAGTCATACAACTTATAATATGCAACATACCAAATTGAAATATAAACAATATCCATATGCGTGGATTTGTAGCAAACACTTTCTTTTATTGTTTCATATGTATTACTAAACAAAAGAAAACCAATATACCTCTGTCTTCTGATTGTAAGCACTATCAAGCATAATACCATCAGAATGACAAGTACAGCTATCGATCCTCCAATTTTTGCCCCTTCATTACTCGTTTGGGGTAAGACTATGTTAAAATATTAGTTATAAACAATTTCAAAATGAGTATTTAGTTATAATATTGTTATCTTTGAAATAAAGATTTTTTTTTGTAAAAGCAATGTTATACTAGTAAACATAATCAAACCTTCATGACAGTAGACTCCTTTCCAACCAGTTATACAGCCAGTATCACACACTCCATTAACATTGTTACAACCTCGACAAGTTGTGTTGCATTTTAAAGCACAGTCTTGACCAAATCGACCTTCTTCACAAACTAAAATATATGTTGATACTGCAATTTTATAAGCAATCTAATCCCTTGTCATTGTAATGCATCAAATTTGATAAAAATATTATACAAAATATTTTAAATCTCAATACTGTTTCATAAATGAATAAATAAATTTAGGTTACATGAGGAACAAAACAGACCTAAAATATATGTTGTTATTGCAGTTTTATAAGCAATCCATTCCCTCGTCATATTAAAGCATCTTTTTAAGAGTTGATTAAAAATAATATGAAAAATAAATCCCAATACTGTTTCATGAATGAATAAATAAATAAAGGTTCACCACGAGGGAAAAAACCCAGACCTTCCTTGCAGAGATGGTGCCGATATCCGGGATTACATCCGGACTGACAAGTTCCGTTCACATGAGAGCAGTGGGATACATTGGAACAAGACCCACAGGATTCGTTACAATTCATTCCATACTTTCCTTCGCTGCATTCTGAATTTGAATGATAATAAAACTTATGATAGTTATTATATTGTGACAAAAAGCGCCATGGCCAAATATTCAAAATCACTTATGTAAGGGATGTCCTTCAATATCGATGTTCGAAGATACAGGTGTTTTAATGTAACACAAAACAGTTGACTGGTGTATTGTTTACTTTTGGAAATATAAAAAGTAAATTTTGTAAAAAAAAAAAAATTAAACTATTTTTTTTTATGCAAATCATTCTTAGAATGAGTGCTGTTTCTATGTATTTCATATGTAAAGTCATTAAACTATACTTCGTTAGAAGAAAAAGTGTTTGCTGTTTATCTACTTGATACGCTAGTAATGGTTGTAATCAAAAAATCTAACCATATGTTTAGAAACATGTATAGTATGTAGATAAATGATTAATGCAGTCAAGAAAAAGTGTACTAATTTTCTCACTTTTTTTATGTCCAAGTTTCTGATTTTTTTTAAATGAACAAAAAGGGCATTTCTATGCATATGATGTTACTAAAGTTTCATATACACTAAGACAATTTTGAATTTATTTTTATATAATGTTCGTTAAATTGAGATTTAAAGTTCTAAAAATATGCTGTTATATTTATTAAATGTATTCTGATATTAGTCATCACCTTCTGTACAGTACGGAGTTTTGTACCCAGTTTCGCATTTTTCATCGCACATTCCATTTATATGATGACATGCTGTCTCATTCAAACAGTGCCCACAACTAATGTTACAGTTTTCTCCATAAAAACCAGCTATACATTCTGAAAACAGATATGAATTTTTCAAAGACTTGTCTATTTTCTTAAATGTGATTATATTTATTACTTTAAGCAGAACCGTGAATGACTATTTGATGTATGTTTAAATAACCTTCGTTACAAAAGAGTCCCCTCCATCCAGGATGGCATCCACTATCACATATTCCAGTCGTTTTGTTGCAGCTTTTACAAGTTTTATTGCACACTTCAAAGCAGTTCTGTCCAAAATGTTCATCATCACATTCTTAATTAAAAATATAGAAAATCAGATTTCTAGTTAAGAAATTACGTTTCTATTTGGCAATATAGACAATAAACTAACCTTCTATGCAGTTTAATCCTTGGTAACCACTGTCACAACCATTTATACATGTTCCATTGATGTGATGACATTGCTCTGACTTTACACAGTGTCCACAAAGCATGCTGCAATTTTCCCCATACTTCCTCTGATTGCAAGCTTCAATGCAGTACGTTTAACGAACATAAATGCAACGTTTCAACAAGAAAAAGCAAAAAAAAAAATTGCTTTTGAATCAAATTGATCAAAAAACACCCCATCAAAATGGAAACCTTTCCAGTAAAAACGAGAGTAAACTGTTATTTTATTTTAATACAATCAGAGTTTTTATAATAAGGCAAATAATTAGATTTGAAATCTACGAGTTCAATCTCAAGAACCTTGACTTCAGTTAAACACGCGCGTTATAAACATACCTTCGTGACAAAAGAGTCCTTTCCATCCAGGATGACACCCAAAGTCACATGTTCCTGTTGTTCTGTTGCAGCTTTTGCACGTACTGTTGCATATTTCATTACAGTTTGGTCCAAAATAATTTTCTTTACATTCTGATCGAGCGAACAATTTTACATAAATAGTTTAAAGTACTGAATGGAACTTTAAAATTTGATTTAACAGCAGCGTAAAACAAAAGCTACCTTCCATGCAGATTGATCCTTGGTAGCCACTGTCACATCCATTCATACAAGTTCCGTTGATATGATAACATTGCTCTGACTTAAGACAGTGTCCACAACGCATGGAACAATTGTTACCGTACGTATTTCTATCACAGGCTGGAATACAAGTAAAACAAAATAAACAAATAAATAAAAAAATAAATAAATGTTTTAATCAATTGGATAGAAGATTGCAGTCATTCCCTGCATTTTTAACATATCTTTTCTATAGTAAGTAAAATATTTTTCTACAGCAATGCCTAATCATTGAAGATAAAGCTATTTAACACTTTTTAAAAAATTATGTGATTTATATGTATAAACATATAACGATTGTTTTGTTTCAAGACTGCTCACGAAGAGTCAAAGAACTATTTTTTTTTTCTGAAAACAAGTTCACATGCAGCAAGAAAAAAAAATAATAATAAAAAATAAAAACAAAAATAAATTAATAATAACAAAGGCTTAAAAGAAGCAGCAAAAATTGCGCTCGAGCTTTTCTGATTCCACAGAATATTTTTGTAATTTGTTGTCCAATCACTTACTTCTCCCACTTGCTGTCTAAATAGTTGACACATTTACTACTAGTGACATATATTGTAATGATCTAAATTTAAGTTTAAAAATAAGGGAAAATTTCTCTGGTTTCAATTCTGTATCGATTTGGTATGTATACATTATTTTTTTTTTAATAAATAAAAAAAACAATTGAATGATTTAATATGCTAAAATGTATGACAATGAAAAATTTAGATCGAAAATAACAAAACAGAAACATATAGTTCAAGAATATTTTCAAAACCTTCATGTTTACTATCGTGGAGCTATGTACAGTGTGCCTACGGTCCTATCTAATATAATTTAAAAATTAGTTTTTCCTTTTTTTTCTTTGAAAACTGTTTTCAAGAAATACAATGCCGGTAATTGTTTTTTGATATTTTTAATCTCGTAATTCTAAATTTACGTACTATAGACATATTTGTACGAGAGGAGTTGGTTTGCAAAGTAAGGGTGTCGGTCAATGACAAGACACATGTAGTTGAAAAATTACCATAAACAAACAACACATTATCTTGCTTGTGCATTATACTTTTACATATTAAGATAACTTTTACATACAGTACCCATTTCACATGTGGGTTCCTTGTACCCAGGCATGCATCCTTGATCACACTCCCCGGTAATATGATGACACTTTTTTCCATTCTTACATTGTCCGCATGCACTGCCACAATTGTCCCCATAATAACCTACACTGCATTCTATCGTAAAGTAATTTTGAAATCAAATAAAGATATATAGCAGACAATAAACATATATATAAATTTTGCTATACCATAAAATATGTTAAATTACTTGATAACTTTACTTTTCATAGTTGTAAAAGAAACAACTGAGATACACCAATTGAAACCATTATGTTTTAGCATGAGTTAAACTTTTATGTTGATTAAACAAATACCTTTATGACAATAGATATCTCTCCACCCAGGTTCACATCCAGTATCGCATATACCTGTTGTTCTGTTGCAACCTTTACACGTTACATTGCACTTTTCTTTACAGTTAATCCCAAAGTAGCTGGCATCACATTCTAGAACAATAATAGGATATTTCAAGAATAGGCGGTTCTCAGACATAACTTTCTGTTTTTATTTATTCATTTACCCTGAGTACAGACGACACCTTTGAAGCTACTGCAACAGCCATTCAAATTTGAATTCAAATTCTTAACAGAATGATTTTATTATGATGTTTTACCTTTTGTGCAGAGTTCACCTTCGTATCCACTGGCACATCCATTCAAACATGTCCCATTGATATGATGACATTGCTCTGAACCAAGACAGTCTCCACAAGATTTGCTGCAATTGTCCCCAAACATTTTTCCATCGCAATCTGCAAGAATAGTATGTATTTCAAATTGTTAAAGCTTTATTAGGCAAAGTAATAGGAAACAAAAAAAAAAAAAACCAAACTACTATATAAATCGCAAATTGATTATCAAATGTTTAAACACCATTCTTGTTTAACTGTCATATACATTAGATATTAAATGTAGGAAAAATATACAAGGTAAGCAATTGAAATTTAAAATCACAAACCATTTTTGCCAATGATACGAACAATGACTTCTATCACGGTTTCGGGACAACGGGTCCCGTCTGAATTTGCTATGAGTGTCATTTGAATTTAGAAATATAATTTGTTGTCCACTATCCAAAGTCACTCTGAAGAATTTTTCTGCACATATTATGTAACTATTGAACTTAACCCTTAAGAATATGTGTATTTAAAAATAATTTGTAGTTTTAATTACACTAAGTGTTTTGTTTTTTTTTGAAACACATCTGTTTCCACTGTCAAGAGAAGGTATTGTCTAAAGAATCTCACATTTTACTTTTGTTCGTGTCCTTTTTTTGTTTTTTTGCTATTTTTGCATCATGTGCCGTCTGTATTAAGTTTTCTGATATTGTATTAAAATTCAATATCCGACACCTTCAAATTCATAGTGTTTAAAGAAATATATCACAGAATACATCTCAACACATATTTTAACCCATTACGTTCAGTACAGTTGTCTTCCTTCCATCCTGGATAACATCCTTTATCACACAATCCATTTACATTGTCACATCCAGTACATGTGTCTCGACATTTCATAGCACAATCTTGTCCAAATTATCCAGCAGGGCAAACTAATAGTAGATGTTTGCGTATCAAAAGAAATGTATTCAATTGTTTTATAGATATTTATCTGCAATACCTGTGTCATATTCAATTCTAGAAACTAAATGTACGGTGGAATATGTTAGGTGTGTTTGCAAAAAATGTATGTAATTAAAAAATATACGTGAAAATTATATTTTTATAGCATTTATTTCTTTTATATCTTGTCAGTGCGCTTTTTTGGAAGTAATAATTCTAAACGGAAGACGGGTTAATATTTGTTTTCGATGTCCCTTTGTTTTTTTTTATTCTGAGAGAACCCGATTGGAAATTATTCAAAATTTCATTTAAAAAAAATGAACCATAAATTTGCAGAACATTGACTGTTAAAATAACTGTTAAATTATACCAATTACCAATAAATTAATAACTAAAGTTACATGTTAACAATAATATTATTTTCAGAGTATTGATGATCTAAATTCCTTAATATTGCATTCTATTGTATGAAAACTGGTACGTTTCAACATATTTTCAGCTTAGGCAATCAGGTTAAATCCTTGGTTTGCTATTACATAATCAAAGTACTGAAGTACTGACAGGAGTTGATTTTATCGATTATTATTTATTTTAAAATCAACGATACCATTTTGCATTGCAAGTAGTTTCCTATATGTATTTGAATTACTCATATTTTTTTATAATATGAATCATGTTGTGTAATATTCAAAGAATTAATTCCATCAAACTACGTATCAGTAATCGAAATAGTTTAATAATAAACTTAAGTCAAGTTTTTTATAATCGTTTATTTTTATTATATAACATAATGACTACATATTTGAACAAACGAAAATCGAAGCTGTCAATTCAATTATTATACATATAGGACCAAAATGAAACATTTTTTCTCGTATAATTCGAACGTTTTTTGGTTGTACAAACCGCCTGAAATAATCTAGAAAATTATAATGGTCTAATGTCTTGTGTAGTAGGATTGTTAAACAAATTACTAAACGTGATTTTGTAATTTATGACACGTCTTTAGTTGTTTTATTTCTGTGTGCCTTTTGGGGGTGGAGAGGGGTGGTGTTTTTGTTTTGTTTTGTTTTGGGTTTTTTTTAATCAAAGTTTGAAATCAATTTGTATTGTATATTTAAAGAATGTTCCAATGGATTGTTTGGAAATGGGTGTTCAAGCAAATGTGGAAGATGTGCAGATAATCCACAGTGTCACCATATAAATGGAACTTGCTTAAACGGATGTGAACCAGGATACACTACGCAGTTTTGTAACCAGCGTAAGTAAATCAATTATATCTAAATTGAATGGCAAATGCATCATAGTCGCGATGCTTTTTCTTTCAATGTTGCAGTGCGCTAAATATTAATATAATGACGGGGAAAGCAAGTCTCATTTCGGGTAGATGTTTAATGTGCAATTACTTTTTGGGAGTTGATTTTTAATCAACTCTTCTATGTAGTTACTCAGGCAAACCGAAAGTGAAACAGTGTTTGGACCTAAGCACAAATCAACACAGCTGACAACATTTAGTTCTTGAAAATAATCAATAAATTCGATGAAATGTATTCTAAAGCATTGTTTTTCAAGGAAACTTATTTATAGATGCCTTGTAAATAGTCAGATTTTAAATGGTACGAATAATTTAGATTTTTTTTGTAGTCGTACATTGTATGTATTCCTACGCCAGAGTTCAATATAGTCTCGTTCAACCAGACGCTCGGCTGTCTCCGTAAATGTCCGACAGGCAGAGTGTCTCTCTTGCTTGTCGGAGATTAACTTATTAAAAGTGCCTATTCAATTTTGTTGTTGCTTAAATTACATAAAATGAATTAAAAAAGGGAAATATTAGTTGCTTCTTAAAACGGCTCATTAGAATACAGAAACTTTTTTATACAAATTCTCTGAAAAATACCTATACAGCAACAGAATATGCTCACACTTGACTACCATATCAGATCTACAGAGCCCGAATCCTGTTCATTAACTGACCAGTTAAATTTAGATGAGATAATAAACCGAAGGTGGTTCTCGAACCGAGACAGGATAGTTCATTTGAATATGGCAATGATATAAGCCGATAGTTTGTTTGGCTGCATTCATTCCAGCAATGGATTTATTCATTTACTAATCATAAAGGTAATTAACGGATTTTTTCATGGAAAAAAAAATGTTATTTCTTACAATAAGAAATGTAAACAAATGCAAAATGTGGGGTAATTGTTTTACAAGTATACGCTAGATAATTCTATAATATGAATCACGTGACTACGTGTAACGAATTCATCTAGTTTTGATCCTTTGAGCGTAATAATAATTTTACAAATACCAAAAACTTCTCTGAAAAGGAATTCTTTGTCAGGATAAAAAAAATAAACAATGGTTTAGTTAAAATAAAAGTTTAATGGGCAACTTTTAATTGTCCAACAAAACTTGATTTCATTCTCGATACCACTCAACAAGTCTAATAAACGACAATAACCCGCTTAAACCACAGGTGCTTGAGAACAGGACCGACCACCCACCCCCTCCATCCCCAACCCCCAAACATCTAGACCCCGGGACTTTACTCATTTTTTCTTTAAATTATCCTTTTATGACATATTCATAATCAATGAAAGAACATTACAAAACTTTTTATCTACTGAAATAGTTGTGATCTTGAATTATTTCCTCTTTCAGAAATACTAGCTCATGAAAAGTTTACAAACAAGCAGAATGATTTGGAAATCTTAACAAAAGCAATTGACTTCCTAAAGATAAAGCAAGATACGAAATGACCAATAATAAGTCTTTCATCTTAATTGTGTGAAAGTTTGAAATAATCTATCACACAGAAAATTACTTTTGGTCAACGTGTTAACACATGTTAGTTTAAATGAAATGTTTTCTAAGATCATTGCATGTTTATAGAATATAAACCAATCAACCGGGTGATGATAGCTTAATAGCTAAACTGAGTTATGTCCTAAAACATTTTGACAAATTGATCACATTACGCTGTGATTAGGCGATTGAAGAGGAAAACTTAATTTCATTGCTAATCGTTTAAAACCAGTGAATAACAAAAATATCATTGAAAAATGACTTACATTTCTGGGTAGCACCCTCTTACTGAATGCATTAGTAATGCACACGTATTATATTTAAGCTATTCTACAGGCTTATAATTTATATTTACTTTTTTTTTACTTCAAAATAAGCATTAATGCAACAGTTTATATAAAATGATGCATTTTGGAAAAAAAAAATAACGTGGCTTGTGACATTATAGTGACGTCATTACCACCAGATTTAAGATCAACTTGGCGTTTAGGGCTAGTAACAATGTAAATTACTTTTGTACAAAACTAAAGAATATGTTATTATTCCAACTGTGTATTATGACGAAAAATTACTTCACATGATATTTTTTAAAACGTTCACGCGAAAAAACTCTGATATATGTACCAAGATAACCCCAAAAAACAAAAAAAAAAAAACAAAAAAAAAAAAACAACAACAAAAAAAAAAAACAAACTTCAGTAGTATATTTGTCCTAAAATTTCACTTGTCTTACATCAAACTGGATGACTATTTATTATAGGATGTGAAACGTAACATGGTTACATCATTATATTTTTTTTTTATAAATTCATGAAACAATTACCTCCGTTCGTAAGCTCGACGAAGTGTTTAGATGTATAAAGTTAATTAATCTGTATGACTGTTTATCTTTTTTTTTTTTCAAAATTGTGCCGTTTGGTAACAGTTCAGTTTAATTTGATATATTACATGTAGCGTAATCAGTTATTAGTCCAGTAATGAAAAGATGTATGACCTGGCTTTTATCAATCTGTTAATGTGCAGATCTAATAAAATTAAAATACATATCTATCAGTATATACCGGCATGCCTGATATTGTTTCATTTATAGTATTTATGCTGCCGAAATCTCGTTGCTAAACAAAAACTCGGCAGTAGATACATCCCTATCTAGGTCATCCCCGTATCCATTGTCATTTGCACGGGATTGGTAAGCTATGGTCCAATAAAAATGGTTCATTTTGTCGCTGCTTTGATTGGGTTGTTGTTCAACTCACTTCTTTTTTTTATGTTCAGAATGATCTATACTTCAAGTTACAATGTTTCCTATTTTCTGGTTTTAAAGACAAGGTTTTATACATTGGCCGGTAAATTCATACGGCACTGGGTCTGGATATTTAAAGATCGAACAATTTTCCACTATAATCATGTTTTGTCTAAATGTTTGTGTCTATTTTTACTTTGTCCATAGTAAATACAAAAGTAACGATCACGAGTTAAAACAAAAAAAACAACAAACAAACTTTTGACAACAGTCTAAATATGCATGTTAACTTGACGTAGTTAACTCATTAACGTAATTATTATCGTAAAACTCTTGCTATTTATTTAGCGATGCAATTGACTTTACAAACAAGCTCAAGTTCTTTATTCCAAGAGACAAATATCTCATAGGTTATACATGTAAACATACATATTAAATACAACAGGATAGCAATATACAAAGTGTACATAATCAATTTTGATTATTCACATTAAGATTTCGATACTTGTTTGCATAAAATAAATATTTCCCTAAATTACACAGTTCTTTAGTATTTGAGTAGATAGTAACTGTATAACTTTATAGACACTTGGTTTTCGGGAGTAGTATTTTTAAACGGAGGCTCTATGAGCCTCCTCTATTGCTACCGGTCAGCTTGCATGTGACGTCGATAATGAACTTGGTGGATTCGACGGACACCACCTAGCGGCAAAATTTGCAATATTCATATTGCAGGATTCATATTTCAATATTTTTTTTGAAATAAATATCTTATTTGCAATTACAAAATATACAATAAATAGAACTGTACATATGACAATTAATAAACATAATTTCTCTCGTAAATTTTGGTCCATACGTCAAATTCCCAGTAAGTATGAATATGCATGAGTTTAAGAATATTGATGATGTTTGGGGTTCACAAGCAATGTA
>WFKH01011926.1:3372608-3398060 GCA_016163765.1 Magallana hongkongensis | reverse complement strand
TTTGAACCCCGCCTGGGGCCCCAGTTTTGGTCCGGGGGTCACGATTTTTGCAATTTAAAATCTTCACTATATATACAAGCTTTTATGTAAATATTGGCATTTCTGGTGCAGTGGTTCTTAAGAAGAAGATTTTTAAAGACATGCACCCTATTTTCACTGTTTCGCAATTATCTCCCTTTTAAAAAGGGATTAGCCCTTTATTTTAGCAATTTATAATCCCCTTCCCATAAGGATGCCTTGTACTAAGTTTGGTTAAATTTGGCCCAGTGGTTTTAGAGAAGAAGTCAAAAATGTGAAAAGTTTACAGACGGACAGACGGACAGACAGACAGACGGACGGACAGACGGACGACGGACAACGGGTGATCAGAAAAGCTCACTTGAACCTTCGGTTCAGGTGAGCTAAAAAAATCACAGAAGTGTTACCCCTGCGTGATGATTTCTTTTTCATTTCCTGCATTCATTTTTTTTTAAGGGAATGGGGGTGCGGGGGGGGGGGGGGTATATGTATTTACTTTTTGCATTGCAGTATTAATAATGTTTACTTTGAAGAGACATCTAAAATGTGTTAAAAGTGAACCAGTAGTGGCAAAGAACAATCGAACTTTCACTCCTTTGTAGAAAAAAACGCAGCAATAATTTAAGGTATCCAACAGATCTGTCTGGGCTTCAGACTCAGTATGACTTGACTTATTCCTCTTCGCTCCTTGGGGAACACAGGGCCACCATATTCAGTATACTTAGATATAATTTTTATTTTTAATTATCAGTAAATAAGAGCGGAATGTGTCCAAATATATGACCTTTTCCTGTTCTTGGGGAGTTGCTTTTAGTCTATAAAATTTAACTCTAAAAACAAAATTTATCTGGTATAAAATCTGTTTTCAATCGTGTTTCTATTTCGAATGATTAAATACATCTTTCCACCACAGCATTTGTTCATATTCTTATTTTACTTTTTTATTTTCAAAAATGTGATTGCCCCATTGACCTAAATACAATCTTCATGAAATAATAACTGCTTAGGTAATGACATTTTTGAAAATTTCTCTTGGTAAATCCTTTTCTACTCTAAAATGTTTCGAATTGATATCAGAGTATTTATTACATGATGGTATTCAAGGTTGGAAAGTTGGGTTCTACTATGAATCGGATACCTTATGATATTCCTATGTTTACTTCAGAAGAATATACCAATACGCTAGTTTTCAAATCGCTTCAGTAACATTCTACTATCTTTGTTAAATGTTATGAAGAAGTATTAACGGTATTTATGGGTGGATTTTTCGATGACTAGAAATAGATAAAATAAAAGCTACTAAAGGTAGCTTAATTGGTGTTAGGGGCTGTTTTAGACTTAATAGGCATTACACTTACGTACCAATCAAAAGATGTGTTTAGTGTAAATTCAAGTGTATTTTAATCTGAATATTAAAACATGACATAGCAGTCATTTTACATTCATTGGTTTTTTTTCCATCTTGTTGTGTCCCGACTTCTTTTCCTCTCTCTCTTATTCAATCTTAGTATTTAAAAAGGAATATAAAATATCATTTAACATTTGTTTCTTTTCTGGCTATTGTGTCTTTTTTTAATTTCTCTATCTTATTTTTCCCTATATGAATCGTTTTTTATTATTTCCATGATACCCTAGTGGGGGTATTTAAGTAATTGCAATATCTAATGCATTATATTTTGCGCGAATCAAGTTTATTTTCCCTTGGTATGGGGTCAGAGGGATATATGTTTGTCACAGAAAGTCCGAGGCCTATATTTGGAATTTTTATTACGTGAATGTAAGAAATGTTTCAGTCGGGCGGGGAGGAGGTCAAGACCTAGATCCCCCTTCTCAGTGCATGTTTTAAGCTCACCTGAACCGAAGGTTCAAGTGAAATTTTCTGATCACTCGTTGTCTGTCGTCCGTCAGTCTGTCCATCTGTCCGTCTGTAAACTTTTCACATTTTTAACTTCTTTAGTTAAACCACTGATCAAAATTTAACCAAACTTGGTACAAACCAACCTCATGGAAAGGGGACTCTCAATTCTTAAAAATAAAAGGCACAACCCTTTTTTAAAGGGGAGAATATTGCGAAACAATGAAAATAGGGTGTCTGTCTTTAAAAACTTTATTCTCAAGACCCATTGCACCAGAAATGCCAATATTAACATGTTCACCAAAGCTTGAATATATAGTGAAGATTTTAAATTCTTAAAATCGTGACCCCCGGTCTAAAACTGGGGGCCCAAGAGGGGTTCAAAATTTAACAAAAATATATAGGGAATGTGTTTTTTTTTTCTCAAGAACTACAATGACACAATTTGAGAGATTACTATGCAAGCATCCTCCAATAATGTATATTCTAAATTGTTAAAATCGTGACCCCCGGACTAATATTAGGGCCATCAAGAGGGGTTCAACATTTAACGTACTAGGAAAAATATAGGGATAATGTTTAAAAATCTTCTTCTCAAGAACTACAATGCAACAATTTTTGAGATTACTTTGAAATCATTAAATCCTCTAATAATGTTAATTCTAAATTGTTGACTAGTACTTGGGGCCCAAGACGGGTTCAAAGTTTAACAAAAATAAATAGCAAACATGTTTAAAAATTTTATTCTCACGAACTACCTACCTACCTAGTCCTTATTGCACTCGGAGGCACATAGGGTAATAACTAGGGATTTCTATTCTTCTCTGTTCTTGGTTATCCTTTCCGCTTCTCCTCAAGTAAAGTTCATGTCCTTAAGTTATTTTTCGACGGTTCGCCTCCATGCTGTTCTTTGTCGGCCTTTCCTCCTTTTCCCTTCTGGTGTCCATCTCACGAACTACAATGCTACAATTACTATGCAAGCATTCTTAGAAAGGATAGATTGTAAATTGTTTAAATTGTGATCCTAGAATAATACTGGGGCCCCAAGAGGGGTTCAGTGGTTAACTTCAGGTGAGCGATGTGGCCCATGGACTTCTTGTTGATATGTCATACGGCATTATCATAAATATATGTGCGCTGTACTCCGAATAACGGATCAAAATATATAGCAAAATTGTGTCTGTATGTCATGTTTACAATATTTCGAACATTATGATTATATCAATTTGCACCTCCATATACTATAAGAAATTTTACATTTCGATGTAGTGAAGACGCAATGAAAAAAATTATTACACACTCTGTTATAAGCTGCAATTCCTACATGGCGCTATTTACAGAAACAGATGTGTAGAGCATTAGTTTGCCAGCTAGATTCTTAGTGGCATAAGATACCTATTTCAAAGGGTAAATGCATACTAATCTTATTTCAACAAGACCCCTGATCCTGAGAAGGTAAATTCCACAATGTTATTGATATGTTTTACCTATTTTGTGTAACTAAGTTTTTTTTTTTATTGACTTAGACATTGAACTTTCATCAGAATATGTTTATTCTCTATATAGATAAAGAAAAAAAGAGACGACATATTATATCGGTAAACAATTTTAAACTCGATTTTTTTTTTCAAACGAAAAAGTTTTTTTGAGTTTACAATAATGTTAAGATAATATAAAATATTTTTATATAATATATTATTCATTATTCTAAAACTACAGATACAAAAAATGTTATCATTTGTGTATACGAAGTAAAACAAGATATAGAATTTACATTTAAAACGCATCATTAGTCAATTGCCTTATAAGGAGTAATACTGCATAAATTGAGAACAAACATTTTTGATATATTTAATGGAATTCTTATGTATCCAATTTTGTTATTCTTCTGCATTTTTTTAATGACTACAGTCCTTTTTTGTTTGGGTTAAATTAATCGAGAACGCGTTTATTAATTGTATATTTCCTGATAAAAAAAAAGTATCAAATCACTTTATGTTGTTCAATCACTATGCCTCTAAATAAAAAAAAAAGAACATTATGCAGATGTGATAGTAGATTGTTCTTTTAATATTAAGGTTTGTATATTGACTAAAGTTAGAAAATAAATATGCAAATTTATATGGTATTGTGTATACATTTCAATTAATATTCCAAGAAGTGTCATCAATTTTATTAGATTAAGTCACTGAATAATATTAACGAAAGTTTTATTTCATTTAATAGAGCATGCTGTGAATTGTATTTAAAGAAAAAAGGTGTTTCTTTGACTTTCAAGAATAACTGCATACTTTTATGTAGAATTCAGGAAAAAAGTATCGTCCTTTTAATAGTTTTATTATAATAGACATTCATTTCTTAGTTGAGTTAATGACATGTTAACCATGAGAAAATATGTAGAATTAGGTAACCGCTTAAAATACTTGTTTGATGGAGCTGCATTTAAGAGCTTTAGGAAACTGTTTCCTTCCTCCATTATGAATCACGAAAGTACCACCACTGAGTAGTGTTTAAGATACTTGCTGTGTCATGTTTCAACGTTTTATAAAAATGATGTAACTTAATCCCGTGATCAGCTACAGCTAGAAATTTAAAATGAAAAAAAAAAATGATGGCGTACAGTGAGAGTATTGATGCGTGTGGTTCTTAACTTTAAACCTGTCTGACACAGATTGAAACGTACACGTGTCATGTTCAGCCCTAATAACTTTCTATTATGTTTTATATACTTCCTGGTCACTAAGCATAGTGCAAAATGCCTTCACTATGTATATTTTTCTTATTTTTGGCGTTATCTCATGCTTATGGTGAGTTTTTCTTGGTTGTTTGTAGTATATTCATTTTTAAAGTAAACGTCTACGAGCATTAATGACATTTTCTTTAATTTTGTTGTTTTTGTTTGTATTGTATCATCTAATTAATCGATGGATATATAAAAATGTCACCTAACATTTTAGTGAATCAATTTTGTCCAGTTTTAAATAAAACTTACTTTTAATATCTGTATTGCATGGCCGTCCTCACAGGAGATTACTAAATATATTATCGATATTTTTTAAAAAAAGGTCCATTCCATTACTGAATAGTAGCGATTAGGTTTAAGTTGCTGTTTTTTTTGTTTGTTTTTTTTTTTATCAAAAGATTTAAAATTCAATGAACTTTTTTCATATGAATAAAATTGAATATACATTGTTTTTTGTACGTTAAATTTTACACACTCTGAATCTCAATAGATAAGGAACCGAAAAAATGTGTTTGCTACCCGTCATGTAAATAGTTATCTATCCAAGTTACCATACGATGTACGTGTGTGTATTTAAACTTACTTCCTTGTCAAAAAGAGTTTATCAATAATGATTGTTTCCTTTTAGCGTTTTTTATTCTTCGCAAAAATTTATTTTGCTACAGAGATACATGTATACTTACTGTAAATGTTTAATATATATATATATATATATATATATATCCTTACAACCCCTATATAAGGCAAAGGCCACTTAACAGATATGAACAAAAGCTGGTTTGGTGAGTTATTTCAGCGTTCATGGTTGCTTAGCTGGGTAATATGAGTTCGGACCTTTTGTTGATATTAACATTGATACTAAATCATTTTGCAGCAAACATTATATAATGTTTATTTCCTTGTAATGAAATATTTCGTATCAGGTTTACTTAAGTTACGGTTTACAAGATTATTCACTTGTTGCTGATATGTTTTTAACCTAATTAAATTTTCAAAATAGAACAATACATCATTTATGCATCTACCAAAGTTTAAACAGTAGCTGATTTAGCTAATACTCTACCAAAATTTTATAACTAGTTCAAATATCAAAGGTACAAAGTGTACACTAAATATTATAAGTAGTATGTTATATGTAAGGATTTGACATAAATCAGATCGTTTGTATTTTAGCGCGTTTTAAAAGAATTCGTTTCAAAATAGCTTTGTTATATATGTAGACGTCATACAACTGATTTTAAAACTTTGAATCTGACATCGCGTTTCGTTTGATGATCCGTGCCTGCCATCTCGACGTGATCCGACCCTTTGGATCAAGTAACCGTTATAATAATATATATTTATCATATATTATTATATAGTCCTTAAACACGTATAGGCTATGCTAAAGAATAATTATGTTGATTTTAACTGAGGAACAGAGGTCAAGATCGCTACATCGATCTAACCAACTGAAAGTTAGATGGAAATCAGCAACCCCAAAAACAAGACAAACAAATATGGTTATTTCATTAACATCAAACCTTAGTTTAGTGTATATATCTGCAGAATATAATGATCAGTTTAGGTAATCTATATGCTTTTTGATGCGATAGAAAAAAAAACATGCATTTTTACAAATCTGTTTAATTGCATTGTATTTGACCCAACGAAGTTATTTGATCTGGATAATTTCAGTGTCCATTGTTGTGTATATGAACAGTGTCTTCTGCGTGCCTCTTATTGCCAGTAAAATTTGTATTACTTTTATTTTGTTAGAACAATTTTGTTAATTTCCTTGTAATGGAGTATATTATAGTTAATCTACTATAGTATTGATTTATAAGTAAATTCATTTTCCGTATATGTAATATTCACTGCATTTTTTTATCAGAGGATCATATGTCAATGCCGCATAACATATTTAATGGTTTAATGTTTCTCACGCAAGACCCTCCGTTCTGATCACAGTAACTTCAGAAAAAAATGATTTATTTTACTGAAGGTATACATTTTGTGGGTTAACATCTATGATGATAATTAAGTAAATATAGCATTATAATTCTACAGATACATCTAAATATTCTGCAAGTGAAAGTGTTTAGGATTACACAATAAATTATGTTTTATCAAACTCGCTGACTTATTCATTTACATTTATTACATAACACTGGTTGCTAAATTTACTATATATGCCTTATTTTCATTTGCACTACAACGGTTGATACGTTATGTAATAGATATTTTCCACGAACACAGCTTCAATTAATTTGTCATATGCAAAATTGAAGATTGATTAGCGATAATATATCCGCAATGAGAGGTTGCTCACGAATCACGCTAATATGTTATGCTTAATTGAAATGTTTGGTTTATCTAAACAATGGGATGTTTTATTTGGTGATGTATAATAGAATAAAAACAATCAAGGTAATTTTCCTCTACAATTATCGCTATCTGAACTGCTTACACGAATCTTCAAATAACTATTTTATCATTTATATTTTTACATACTTCTTTTACAAACTTTATGAAATTAATAAGAGAGTATACAAAAGTAATTAAATTATTGTTATCATATGTTTGAACGTTATATAGAAGAAATGTCTAATTATTATATTTTTGGAATTTGAGTCTGACATCTAATCAAACAGCCAGTGTTTTGTTTTTTGTTTTTTTGTTTTTTTGTTGTTTTTTTTTTGGTTGTTTTTTTTTTTACATGAAACCAAAGTTTCAAACAGTCTATACACAGGTAGGAACTGGATTGCGTACATTTCATCCCAGTTAGTTTCAAAAGACCTATGAATCACAATATATGTTTCCGTTATATATATAATAATGTCCTTCATGTAAATTAGTATTGAAGTTAAGTACTGCCTATCAACGTGCCTGCCATATACTAATTACTGGTAGGAGGTTTTTTGTTTTCCAAATTATTCTACACGAAATGGTGTCAGTTTCAAGTTCCATAGCTAGAAGAATTGCTATTTTCTTATTTGTACGCGTTGGAGCCCAGCAATGCCGTTGTAGGAGAGGCATGAAGTTGTCATTACCATTTACACTCGCAAGTACTAGTATTTGCTTGACCTGACATAATTTCATTCCAAATTAATATCGGACTTCGCAAATCAGATGTCTTTCCATTAATCTAAAAGCTTAATCCTACCAATAGAAATACGATGTTATAGTATAAATCAGAGAGAATCTTTGTAGAACATATAGAGCCACTGTGTCATTTTTTAGCAGTTTTAAATCCGTGAATCTCTGGTATAGACCAACAGATTGTGGCGTTTGAAGTTGAAGTTTAAAAAAATTGGGATTTTGCACTGTTTACATGCTAGGAATCGACTAGTTGTTTGCAATGACACCACTCACTCCTAAAATAGTTTACTGTACATTCTGTCTGAATTACTGTACAAATAGTACTGTGACTTAGTATGTTGATGTCTAAGTATATATTATTATAACAGTAACTTGATCCATTGGGTTGGATAACGTTGAGTTTGATCTGATGATTCGTGCCTGGTAACGAGACGTGATCCAGCTCTTTTGATCAAGTTACTGTTACAATGATCAATTTCTTATATTATTTTCTTGTCTATCTAAAAGTTTAAATTACAAACACTATCTTTTAAAATCCATTGTATGACGTTTAATTATGCAACAAAACTTTTTAAACGAACTCTTTTAAAACGCGCTAAGATACAGACGGTACTTAATGTGTATAACGTCATAAGTTTCAGGGAGTGGTGATACGGAATCGGAAACCTACGGTGCGGTGATCCGAAAATAAGACCACACTCTGTAAAATTGACAGTATCAAGAAGGGAAAATTGATGGGTATATAATAAATAGTATCATCGTGACTTTCGACTGATTTTTTTGTTGACTTGGTAGTGGGATTTTGTTGCTAATTAAGGTGTTTTTTAACAAAATTGTGGGGAAGGAGTGGGGTCAACAATCTGCTAATATTTTCATTCAAAATGCAAGAAAAATATACAACTTGTCGAAACTGATTATTTTAAGTTTTACGTTTAGTTAAATGAGCCCTTACTAATTGATAGGCGTCACTTTTGAATTTGTAACTCTACATTGTATTAAAACGTACATGTACATCGTTTATATAGTTTCACTATTATAAAGAATATCCTTATTCATACAGTGCATACGGTACAACAGCTCAATTAAAGTTATTTTGTTTACAGTTGTTCTTCACTACAAGAAAAAACATCCCATGCATGGATTTTTAAAATAGAGAGTTAAAACTTTGATCAAATATTTTCTTAATTCCTCGACCTTTCTGTTCATGCCGTCAATATAGTTTCTTTCCCACACTTCTCCTCAGTTAACACTTTACACACTATTTACCTATTATTGATAAATTATATGCTGCCATCATATTCACTAGAAAAAAAACAGATTATACATCTAACATATTTTCTGTAAATATGAAATAAATAGGTTTGATTTCTATACTTTATTTCTACAAAGTAAACATTGCCCTAAGGAATCCCACCTACCAGCTTCACCCATACTTCAACAATGATGATCGTTTTGACGCCAGTAATGCTGTAGATGGACTTAAAGACGACCTAAGTGCTTTTGGAGGTCAATGTGCTGTATCAAAAGATAATTATAGGACTGCCACCTGGTGGGTGAACCTGACCAGCATCCACAGCATCCATCACATCACTATATATTACAGGACGGACAATACCAATTATGGTATGTTACACGCTATTTTTTTTAAATATATTTAAGGTTTTTGATATTTCAATTAAGGATAAACCTCTTCTGCACTGCACGTAGATTAAATGATAGTGTTTGGTATTGAGGGTAAACTGGCATTTGATAAAAAAAAATAGAAAACATAGCATCAACATTCAATATCAATGAACGTCATAAGTATATACTAGTACATACACATGACCCCGGAGGAAGGTTGGGGCCACCATGGGGGTCGAATTTTAACATAGGAATATAGAGAGTAAAATCTTTAAAAATCTTCTTTTTCGAAACTAATCAGCCGGGGTAGGGTGGGGCCGACATTAGGGGTCGAATTTTAACATAGAAATATAGAGAGTAAATCTTTAAAAATCTTCTTTTCAGAAACTAATATGCCAGGAAAACTGAAATTTATATCAAAGCATCCAGCGTAGATTCAAAGTTGTGAAAATCATGACCCCGAGGGTAAGGTGGGGCAAACGTGGGGGGGGGGGGTCGAATTTTAACATAAAAATATAGAGAGTAAATCTTTAAAAATCTTCTTTTCAGAAACTCATTAGCCACGAAAACTGAAACTTAAGTGGAAGCATCCTCAGCTAGTGTAGATTCAATGTTGTGAAAATCATGACCCCGGAGGTAGGGTGGGGCCACCATGGAGGGTCGAATTTTGACATAGGAATATAGAGTGTAAAATCTTTAAAAATCTTCTTTTCAGAAACTAATCATCTAGGAAAGCTGAAATTTATATCGAAGCATCCTCAGCCAGTGTAGATTCAAAGTTGTGAAAATTATGACCCCCGGGGGTAAGGTGGGACCACCATGGGGGTCGAATTTTAACATAAAAATATAGAGAGTAAATCTTTAAAAATCTTCTTTTCCGAACGGAAAACATTTTAATTCACAAAAACTGAAATGTTATAATATATGGTTTTACGTATATGCAAGCATTTGACAAATTGTCGATTCTTTAAAATTGTGGCCTCACAAGGGGTTCAGAGTTTGATGGAGGTTTATATCCTATATATAAACAATTGTTTAGGATCTTGTTGAGAACTGCAATGCTCAACATGTGATATGACTATAAAATCACTCTGTTAGAAAAGGTACTTGATTATAAACATAAGAATATACAAGGTAAAATGGATTTGTATTTACACAGGATCTACATGTATCATACTACATTGTCTAGATATTTTGTATTATGACTCCATTAAGCTGATTTTATTATGCCTATTGTGAGCGATGTGGCCCATGGGCCTCTTGTTTAAATGAAATTGTATTATGGAAATTTACATTATGATGACGTCATGACTGAATATGAATGCATTGTAATTTTGATCGGAAATATTGTAAAAAGATTCAAAATACAAGAAATATAAGAACTCTAATAAAGTAGTTTGGTGGGGGGGGGGGGGGGGGTAGAATTAAACGAGAAAAATACCGATTGTAAACTTTATCAAATATTCAGTATAAGGTTTGTAATTATGTTTTTATTTCTCGTCTGGTCTTTCTGTGACTGTTTTAGATATTAGAATTCGACTATAGAACAACACAACTCCACATATATTGAACATCACATTCAGCACGTATCAATAGTTTGATCATAGCTTAACGTTAAAAGTGTTGCTAGAATCGTGTGCTCCGTGTTGGTTTGATGCAACATAGTGCATTTCGTACAAAATGTACAAAAACCTGGGGAGGTTTTTTTTTGAACCAGACAAATTATTTTGTTTTAGTCGAAAAAATATAGAATTCTAGCAGTAGTTGATTTTTTTTTTTTAATAAAGCTGATATGTTTTGCCATTACTTGATATGTTTATTGTTTTGTGGAAACTTCGGGGTAGTATATTAACATTAGGAAAATATACATAATATTTATAGTTATATTGCACCAGTGTTGTAAAAATCTACTACCTAATTTTAATGCATTAACATCTACTCAAACAGAAAATTCCTAGTGTTTTATCTGATACAAAACAGTAGTTTAATAAGGCGAGTTTGTATACCACGGTTGAAACTAAGTACATACAAAATGAAACAAGAAATTCGAAAAATGATTATTAATTTTTGTCAATTAACATTTAGTCGTACAGTATAGCATTTTTGTCAAAAATGTATCATGTTATCTTTTTAGAAGTGCATCAAAATATACATTTTTAAGTCAAAACCTAAAGAAAATCAAATTATAATTATTAAGATAAAATTTGGTGTTGATTCCAACAGAAAAATAAAATAAAAATACATTAATTCTTCACATGACTTTCCACAGAAACCAGAATATGCATACTCCATATGTTAGGACTTTTTTCCAAGATTAACGTGTTCATACACTTTTTTTAAAAATATGTATGAAAGTTAAGTATTATAATTGTAACAAAGGTATAATTGATCAAAATTGACAGGTTAGGTTTTGTTTAAAAAACTGTTAAAAATTAATAATGCACATAGACTGTAATAAAGTTGAATTTGTATGTATATTAAGATACACTGTACATTTTTACTTTACAAAGACGGTATTTTTAATCACTTATACCGTAATCGGCACCACAATCTTTATTATCTTCAATAGCAATTTAGTTTGGATTATAATTGATTTTCTAGTATTTGTGTCAATGTATCAAATATTAGTTATTTTTGTTAACTTATTCAATTCGCTTTCTGTTCTTTTTTAAACAACGTGTTATACTTTTGGTTATAAGTTATGCGTACATCGATAATAACTACGGACGACCATCTTAGACGCGAAGTATTTGAGGTAAAGTATAATACAAGTTTAATTTAATAACTTCAGAACAAAACATTGCTTTTTTTTCAAAAGTAAAGAACAGCCATTGATATGTTCAAAATGGGGGGGGGGTGGATATTTAACAAAATCAGGGTATAATATTGAACTCATTTCTTTCTGCTGTGCCAATAACCGAACGAGATAAAATATGTATAATGCAGTTTGTGTACATAGTTACAAGTTAGAATATGTTTATGTAGTACACTTCAATTTATTTCCAACGTTTGCGAAACGACACGTTTTAAACCAATATAAATAATATCTAAATATGTCCAATCAAGCATTTACGATATGTCTGATTCGACCTTGAAAAAATATACTATTTTTTAGGTCCCTACAATGATAGGTTTCTTGGATTTTCCTTGTTTGTTTCCAATACCACCACCACATCTGATGGATTGTTATGTTTCAAGGACAGGGGCGTTTATAACAAAAGCACCATACCTGTTATTTTCAACACCAACTGTACAGTTCATGGACAGTACGTAATCTACTACAACGAGAGACTAACTGGAGGAACATACCCTGACGATTACTCTCCGTATGCTCATAACGAACTATGTGAAGTTGAAGTCTATGGTTAGTTATATGGAATTATTTTTTAATAACTTGTAAATTACAAATACAAAAAAGAGCCTGTATTCAAGTTTCGTCACAAGCATTTGCACACATTTAACTTTTAATATACTAATTTCATTTGGTTTGGGCACAACCTAAGAAATACTTTAAATGAGTTATTTCAATTTCACTTACAGTTTGTCCTCCTTTTTTATAACATGGTGTGATAATTTTCGCCATGAAGACTAAAACAGTAAAGTCATTGGCCACATCATTAACCAAATCAATTTTCGAAATTTCAAAAATATATATATTTTTAAACTATAGTAAAACTTGCAAAAAGTCTTGTAGATTTCAAGATTTGACAATAAATAAAATGATATATAAAAGATCATTGAAGCCGAATTTTGGGCACCTTGTTAAAGTTATAAAAGGAACCAACAACTGACCAATTTAAATATCTTCAGCCTTAACATATCACAGAGAAAACAGATTAAAAGAAAAAAAAAACTGAAAAGTGAAAAATAGGTTACTATAATCAACTTTTGAATAAATATATAATTTAAAATGAAAGATACACCAACTAAATAAATTCTATATTCGCAGGTCTAATTATTTCATAATTTCAATATAAAATATTCACATTTGTCAGTGTCTTTGTGTATAATAACACTACAAATCGATTTTGTAATGCATTGCCCAACACATTTTATCAATGATGATTTTAATATGTAATTTAGCAAATGCTGAAAATCATTTTAAAAAAAGGTAATTAGGAATCATTCGTTGAATATTATGAGATGATCAAATATGGTCGGGTTTTATCAAATCTATCATAAAGCCCTTCGGGTATTTAATCTTCACGTAATACTTAATGAATGATTCCTGATTCCTTAAAAATTACAAAATGCTCAGAAAGAACATTGCGACCTTGATGCTTTGACTATGCTTGTTTAGCTTGACAACCCACATTGTAGCATCGTGGTAGCATCGTGGTTTTTAAAAAGATGTTTTAACACCCACACTACATATTTATATGTTGAACTTTAATTTTTTTTTCCTTATTTTTTTTTTTTTGGGGGGGGGGGGGGGGGATCTCTAAAAAAAGTTTGCATTTTGAATTTAAGTCAAAAGTAAATTGACTTTTAACTTATAAATTTCATGATTTAAAGGGTGTTCATCAACTGGGTTCTACGGCGTTAACTGTTCCGTCCCCTGTCCAGACGTTAACTGTCAGTTCTGTCACATAGAGACGGGCACCTGTCAGGGCTGTAAACCTGGCTACCAAGGTCACCGATGTGAACTAGGTTTGTATCATTTTTTTTTTAATGCTGAACAACATATTTTTAACTATTTCTTATCTTACCTGAAAAAATACAGTACCCTCTCACATACTTGGGGAAAATGCAATGATTTTATCGTTAACTGATTAGTACGTAAAGTTTGGTGTTACACACATCAACATTTTTGATATATGGTTACCTATGTAAAATTATGAATAAAAATTATCATGCACCAGACTGGTTTTTTTTTTTCTTTCATTTTTAAATTGTAAAGGTAATCGTTACATGATGATTTTTTGCCAATATGATGCCTCTTAAAAACTCATGATATTATTCTTTCGTTCAGTAATTTTATTAATTTGTATGATTATCTTAACAGATAAAGGTTTTTTTAAAGTTATTTAAACAGCTAAAGTTTTGTCAAGTTTCCGAAAGCAAATTTGTGAAGAGTATATCAGCAGATTGGTTGATTGATCAGATGTTGTGAACATGTCTATTTACAGATTGTTTAGATGGATTTTTCGGTCAAAACTGCGTTTACAAATGTAACGCCACTTGTACGGGCTGCAACAATGTGAATGGTTTGTGTGACAGAGGATGTCATCCAGGCTGGCAAGGAAACTATTGTGATAAAGGTATGTACATTTTTCACATATGGTAGAGTCATCCATAGTATATACTTAAAATTCTATCTTTAAGCTTTAGTGTACCCTACATAGTATTTCTTAAGCTCAGGTTGTCAAAAGCAATGACACGTGCTATAATATAAAAAATGCATATGTTTTAATTATTGCTGCCACAAGGGCTTTAAAGGAGATCTCTTAAAACACATTAGATCTTAATATTTACCGACTGACCCATACATGTTATTTCCATTGATGATACCTAAAAACGTATTTTTTTTCTAGGTTATTTCTGTACGTGCTTTAAAGTATATAAGTTAAATGAATGATATGAGTAACTTTTACATGCAAATTTCCAATATCGTTCCATTTGTTTGCAAATGGAGGGTCTTGGAAGAAAATTGTTACGTATTATTAAGTCTCTTTATAAGAATGTAAGAGCATATGTCAAGCATAAAGGTATATTTACAGAAACATTAAGAATCTCATCTGGAGTTTTACAAGGTGAACTATTGTCTCCATTTTTATTCTCAATGTACCTTAATGATTTTGAAAGATATTTTATAAGTAGTAACTGTACATCAATTGAATTACAAATGATTAATTTGTTTTTAAATTATGTATGCTTATGATACTGTACTTTTGGCGGACTCGCCCGAGGGTCTACAGGATAAGCTGAACACATTGCACAAATATACTGATGAATGGAACTTATCTGTTAATGTACAAAAAAAAACAAAATT
Organism: Magallana hongkongensis; assembly: GCA_016163765.1. Classification (NCBI taxonomy): domain Eukaryota; kingdom Metazoa; phylum Mollusca; class Bivalvia; order Ostreida; family Ostreidae; genus Magallana; species Magallana hongkongensis. The sequence goes on along the minus strand of WFKH01011926.1, from coordinate 3,382,748 downwards.
GTAATTTTTAGAAACGGAAAACGTGTTAAAGATGATGAAAAATGGGAATACAATAGTAAATACGTAGAAGTATTGAATCAATTTAACTATCTTGGTATGTTGTTTAATTACAATGGTAAATTTGTATCCACACAAAAGCACTGTGCAGCACAGGGAAACAAAGCAATGTTCAGCATATTTAGTACAATGACAGATTTGAATTTTATGCTGAAACTCAATTAAATGTTTTTGATACCTATGTAAAAAGTGTGCTAAGCTATGGTGCTGAAATTTTGGGATTCTATAAAGGCTAAGATGTAGAAAAAGTGCATATACAATTTTTTAAGAGGGTTTTGGGTTGTCAGAAAAAATACATGCAACAGTGCAGTATATTATGAATTAGGTTGATTTCCACTAGAAATATTCAGGAAACAAAAATATTTTCAATACTGGTTAAAACTAAGAAATAGTAAAAACTGTATTTTAAAAACATGCTACGAAGACATGGTGAAAAATAATGACACATGGATTTCAAATGCTAGGAAAGAATTGTGCACCTTAGGTTTGGCCAATTAATATCACAGTACTATGACAGATTCTGCTATTTTAGATATCATATATGATATAATGTGTGATGTCTTTAAACAAAAAGTTGTTAAGCAATGTGTCAAAATGTATATTGTATAAACATGTTGTTGATTACTTTTGTTTACAAGTTTATCTGAAGAAATCAATTCATGTAAAATATCGTGAATTAAATACTCGATTACGGTTGTGTTCACATGACTTAAAGATTGAAGCAGGGAGGTCTGATAATTTAACACGTGATTGTCGAAAATGTGACTTTTGTAACTTAAATGAGATTGAAGATGACTTCTATTTGTTACTTATTTGTCCATCACTTCGTAGTTAAAGAGAAAGGTATATTAAAAATACTACTCCCGAAACCAAGTGTCTATAAAGTTATACAGTTACTATCTACCTCAAATACTAAAGAACTGTGTAATTTAGGGAAATATTTATTTTATGCAAACAATTATCAAAATTGATTATGTACACTTTGTATATTGCTATCCTGTTGTATTTAATATGTATGTTTACATGTATAACCTATGAGATATTTGTCTCTTGGAATAAAGAACTTGAACTTGTTTGTAAAGTCATTTGCATCGCTAAATGAATAGCAAGCGTTTTACGACAATAATTACGTTAATGAGTTAACTACGTCAAGTTAAAATGCATATTTAGACTGTTGTCAAAAGTTTTTTTGTTTTTTTTTTTAACTCGTGATCGTTACCTTTGTATTTACTATGGACAAAGTAAAAAGAGAAACAAACACTTAGACAAAACATGATTATAGTGGAAAATTGTTCAATCTTTAAATACCCAGACCCAGTGCCGTATGAACTTACCTGCCAATGTATAAAACCTTGTCTTTAAAACCAGAAAATAGAAAACATTGTAACTTGAAGTATAGATCATTCTGAACATAAAAAAAGAAGTGAGTTGAACAACAACCCAATCAAAGCAGCGACAAAATGAACCATTTTTATTGGACCATAGCATACCAATCACGTGCAAATGACAAAGGATGCGTGGATGACCTAGATAGGGATCTGTCAACTGCTGAGTTTTTGTTTAGCAACGAGATTTCGGCAGCATAAATACTATAAATGAAACAATATCAGGCATGCCGGTATATACTGATAGATATGTATTTTAATTTTATCAGATCTGCAAATTAACAGATTGATAAAAGCCAGGTCATACATATTTTCATTACTGGATTAATAACTCATTACGCTACATGTAATATATAGAGAATAATACATGGCAAAATCTGTATCACATCCCATATCAACCCGAGACTCCAATATCAGCCCTAGGGCCGAAGGCCAGAGGGCTGATATTGGTCGAGGGTTGATATGGGATGTGATACAGATTTTGACATGTATTGTTGTTTTTATTATATATTTGAATTTAGAAAGCTAGTTTTCATTTTCACGTTGAAAAAACTAACAAGCATTTATCTTCAAACCGCGTATTTTCGACGTTCAAATGTATTGTGACGACATCTATACTAAAAATGTTTAGATCATGACGTCATAGTTTCGACTTCAGATATGCACAGAAAAAGAGAATAAGATCCGAGGTAATACGAATAAAAAGTACAAAGGTTTTCCGGAAAGGTGTAATAAAGCGTGTGATAAAGGGTGAAATAAAGGGTGATGATACGGGGGGTGTGATAAAGGCGCGTGCCACTGTTCATATCAGGGGTGCAAAAACCCTGTATTTTATACCAAGTATATAATAAATCAAATTAAACTGAACTGTTACCAAACGTCACAATTTTGAAAAAAAAAGATAGACAGTCATACAGATTAACTTTATACATCTTAACACTTCGTCGAGCTTAGGAACGGAGGTAATTGTTTCATGAATTTATAAAAAAAAAATACAATGATGTAACCATGTTACGTTTCACATCTTATAATAAGTTGTCATCCAGTTTGATGTAAGACAAGTGACATTTTAGGACATATATACTACTGAAGTTTTTTTTTGGTCATCTTGGTACATATATTAGAGTTCTTTCGCGTGAACGTTTTAAAAAATATCATGTGAAGTAATTTTTCGTCATAATACACAGTTGGAATAACAACATATTCTTTAGATTTGTACAAAAGTAATTTACATTGTTACTAGCCCTAAACGCCAAGTTGATCTTAAATCTGGTGGTAATGACGTCACTATAATGTCACAAGCCACGTTATTTTTTTTTCCCAAAATGCATCATTTTTTATAAACTGTTGCATAAATGCTTATTTTGAAGTAAAAAAGTAAATTTAAAATTATATAAGCCTGTAGAATAGCTTAAATATAATACTTGTTCATTACTAATGCATTCAGTAAGAGGGTTTTAATTACCCAGAAATGTAAGTAATTTTTCAATGATATTTTTGTTATTCACTGGTTTTAAACGATTAGCAATGAAGTTAAGTTTTCCTCTTCAATCGCCTAATCACAGCATAATGTGATCAATTTGTCAAAATGTTTTAGGACATAACTCAGTTTAGCTATTAAGCTATCATCACCCGGTTGATTGGTTTATATTCTATAAACATGCAATGATCTTAGAAAACATTTCATTTTTAACTAACATGTGTTAACACGTTGACCAAAAGTAATTTTCTGTGTGATAGATTATTTCAAACTTTCACACAATTAAGATGAAAGTCTTTTTATTGGCCATTTCGTATCTTGCTTTATCTTTAGGAAGTCAATTTCTTTTGTTAAGATTTCCAAATCATTCTGCTTGTTGGTAAACTTTTCATGAGCTAGTATTTCTGAAAGAGGAAATAATTCAAGACCACAACTATTTGAGTAGATAAACAAGTTTTGTAATGTTCTTTCTTTGATTATGAATATGTCATAAAAGGACAATTTAAAGAAAAAATGAGTAAAGTCCCGGGGTCTAGATGTTTGGGGGTTGGGGATGGAGGGGATGGGTGGTTGGTCCTGTTCTCAAGCACCTGTGGTTTAAGCGGGTTATTGTCGTTTATCAGACTTGTTGAGTGGTACCGCGAGTGAAATCAGGTTTGGTTGGACAATTAAAAGTTGCCCATTAAACTTTTATTTTAAATAAACCATTATTTTTTTTTTTTTCCTGACAAAGAATTCCTTTTCAGAGAAGTTTTTGGTATTTGTAAAATTATTATTACGCTCAAAGGATCAAAACTAGATGAATTCGTTACACGTAGTCACGTGATTCATATTATAGAATTATCTAACGTATACTTGTAAAACGATAACCCCACATTTTGCCTTTGTTTACATTTCTTATTGTAAACAATAACATATTTTTTCCATGAAAAAATCCGTTAATTACCTTTATGATTAGTAAATGAATAAATCCACTGCTGGAATGAATGCAGCTAAACAAACTATCGGCTTATATCATTGCCATATTCAAATGAACTATCCTGCCTCGGTTCGAGAACCACGTTCGCTTTATTATCTCATCTAAATTTAACTGGTCAGTTAATGAACAGGATTCGGGCTCTGTAGATCTGATACGGTAGTCACGTGTGAGCATATGCTGCTGCTGTATAGGTATTTTTCAGAGAATTTGTATAAAAAAAGTTTCTGTATTCTAATGAGCCGTTTTAAGAAGCAACTAATATTTCTCTTTTTTAATTCATTTTAAGTAATTTAAGCAACAAAAATATTGAATAGGTACTTTTAATAATAACTTAAGTCAAATGGGTTTTTATAATCGTTTATTTTTATTATATAACATAATGACTACATATTTGAACAAAACGAAAATCGAAGCTGTCAATTCAATTATTATACATATAGGACCAAAATGAAACATTTTTTCTCGTATAATTCGAACGTTTTTTGGTTGTTATAAAAACCGCCTGAAATAATCTAGAAAATTGTAATGGTCTAATGTCTTGTGTAGTAGGATTGTTAAACAAATTACTAAACTTCATTTTGTAATTTATGACACGTCTTTAGTTGTTTTATTTTTGTGTGCCTTTGGGGGTGGAATAGGGTAGTGTTTTTGTTTTGTTTTGTTTTGTTTTGTTTTGGGGTTTTTTAATCAAAGTTTGAAATCAATTTGTATTGTATATTTAAAGAATGTTCCAATGGATTGTTTGGAAATGGGTGTTTAAGCAAATGTGGAAGATGTGCAGATAATCCACAATGTCACCATATAAATGGAACTTGCTTAAACGGATGTGAACCAGAATACACTACGCAGTTTTGTAACCAACGTAAATAAATCAATTGCATCTAAAATGAATGGCAAATGCATCATAGTCGCGATGCTTTTTCTTTCAATGTTGCTGTGCGCTAAATAATAATACCATTACGGGGAAAGCAAGTACGGCAATGTCCCATTTCGCGTAGATGTTTTATGTGCAATTGCTTTTTATATAATAGCAAACAAATGATTTAACCTGATTGCCTAAGCTGAAAATATGTTGAAACGTACCAGTTTTTATACAATAGAATGCAAAATTAAGAAATTTAGATCATCAATACTCTGAAAATAATTTATTGTTAGCATGTTACTTTAGTTATAATTTATTGTTAATTAGTATAAATTAACAGTTATTTTAACAGTCCAAGTTCTGCAAATGTCAGGTTCATTTTTTTAAATGAAAGTTTTGAATAATTTCCGATCGGGTTCCCCCAGAATAAAAGCTAAAAAAAACCAAAAGGACATCGAAAACAAATATTAACCCGTCTTCCGTTTAGAATTATTACTTCCAAAAAAGCGCACTGACTAGATATAAAAAAAATTAAATGCTATACAAATATAATTTTCATCTATATTTTTTTATGTACATACATTTTTTGCAAACACACCTAACATATTCCACCGTACATTTAGTTTCTAGATCTGAATATGACACAGGTATTAGACATAAATATCTATAGAACAATTGAATACATTTCTTTTGATACGCAAACATCTACTTTTAGTTTGCCCTGCTGGATATTTTGGACAAGATTGTGCTATGAAATGTCGAGACACATGTACTGGATGTAACAATCTAAATGGATTGTGTGATAAAGGATGTCATCCAGGATGGAAGGGAGACAACTGTGCTGAACGTAATGTGTTAAAATATGTGTTAAGATGTATTCTCTGATATGATATTTCTTTAAACACTATGAATTTGAAGGTGTCGGATATTGATTGTTAATACAATATCAGAAAAATTAATACAGACGGCAAATGATGCAAAAATAGCAAAGGACACGAACAAAAGTAACATGTGAGATTCTTGAGACAATCCCTTCTCTTGACAATGGAAACAGATGTGTTTCAAACTTATAAAAAAATAAACACTAAGTCTAATTAAAGCTACAAATTATTTTAAAATATACATATTCTTAAGGATTAAGTTCAATAGTTACATAATATATGCAGAAAAAATCTTCAGAGCAACTTTAGATAGTGGACAAAAATGTATATTTCTAAATTAAAAATCACACTCATAGCAATTTCAGACGGGACCCGTTGTTCTTAAACCGTGATAGAAGTCACTGTTCGTATCATTGGCAAAAATAGTTTGTGATTTCAAATTTCAATTGCTTACATTGTATATTTTTCCTACATTTAATATCTAATGTATATAACAGTTACACGAGGATGGTGTTTAAACGTTTGATTATCAATTGGCGATTATATAGTAGGCTTTTCTTTTCTTATTACTTTGCCTATTAAAGCTTCAACAATATGAAATGCATACTATTCTTGCAGATTGCGATGGAAAAATGTTTGGGGACAATTGCAGCAAATCTTGTGGAGACTGTCTTGGTTCAGAGCAATGTCATCATATCAATGGGACATGTTTGAATGGATGTGCCAGTGGATACGGAGGTGAACTCTGCACAAAAGGTAAAACATCATAATAAAATCATTCTGTTAAGAATTTGTATTCAAATTTGAATGTCTGTTGCAGTAGCTTCAAAGGTGTCGTCTGTGCTAAGGGTAAATGAATAAATAAAACCTAAAAATTATGTCTAAGAGCCACCTATTTTTTAAATATCCTATTATTGTTCTAGAATGTGATGCCAACTACTTTGGGATTAACTGTAAAGAAAAGTGCAATGTAACGTGTAAAGGTTGCAACGGAACAACAGGTATATGCGATACTGGATGTGAACCTGGATGGAGAGATATCTACTGTCATAAAGGTATTTGTTTAATCAATATAAAAGTTTAACTCATTCTAAAACATAATGGTTTCAATTGGTGTATCTCAGTTGTTTCTTTTACAACTATGAAATGTAAAGTTATCAAGTAATTTAACATATTTTATGGTATAGCAAAATTAATATGTTTGGTTTTTTTCTGTATTAAAAGATCAATTAAGCATACATTAGAACATTGTATTTAAATTATAACATTAATCTACTGATCAACTTAAATATATTCAGCCTTAACATACAAAATAGAACAGCAACAACAAAAATGCTAAAAAGTGAGAAGTAGGCTACTGTGATCTACTTTTGAGTAGGGTTATAATTTAGATGTAAAATACACCAACTAACAAAATTTTATGATCTCACGCCCTAATCACTGGATGAAAAATCCAGTTTCAGCAAAACTAAAACTATATAGAAACCTTGCTGAAATTTGAAGTTGAAGTTCCATGTATAGTTTCCGCAATGCGGAAACCATTATATCGATTCAGCAAGTATCCGTTAGGTTTCAGTCAGCAGAAACTTTAGTCTAAGATTACTGATGGTTTCCGCAATTCAAAAATTAAGTTTGAAATGTATGAAAAGTGGTGTAAATTATTATGGAAATATCAATCAGTTTCAGAACATTTCCGCTAGCTTTCAGTATGTGGAAACTGTAAGTAAAGAGTCCAAATGGTTTACGCATCGCTGAAACTATTACTAATTTTTTTTTTTGAGTTTAATAGTGATATCATTTATTTTCAACAGGTTTAAGTTTAATTCTAGCCTAATGATCATGAATTTGTGCATGCTTATATGTACAGTAGGTTTCAGCGTGACTGAAACTATATGTATACATGTAACTATCTTTAAATGTGGAAAAAAAGGCGATTAACAAATTTACTAAGTAATTAATTTTATATGAAAAAACCCTGATGTCTCTCATGTTTAATGATGAATTCAATTCATTTATTTTCATTCATTCATTTACTCTTTTATTGTATTAAACAACATTGAGAAAATATATCAAATCATTAATCTTAGGTACTGGGGCACGTGTGTACATCATGTGTATACATTATTTGTCCAGGTGACCTCCTCTTTGTGATTTCCCTGTATATTATGTGTGGATTGCAGGGTTTTTCTGTCAGGAGTGAACAAAAGACTGTTACATAACATATACACAGTACTAAGCATTATTTTATACCTGTATCCCGGCAGGAATTTGTTTTTCAATTTGTGTGTAACTCAATTAGTAAAATTAATTACTAATTAATAATTAATTAGCTAAAAAAAGACTCTAGTTGTATATTGCAAACATTGTATGATGAATTAGTATTTTACTTACACTCATTTGATTGTTAGAGCTAGCAATATACCTATTTTGTAAGACTCCTTCTTAAATCTTTATCACTTTAATTAATTAATCAATGAACCTTGATGTACTAATTAAGCAAACAAATTGAGGTAAAGTCGTTGTGAACGCTACATCATTACAAATCATACCAAAAAATCATACAACCTAAACCTTAGAGTTAATTCATTTTTTTTAATTCCACGCCAATATACATGTTCACAGAAAAAAACATTTTATAAGTCTTCAGTTGATAAAATTAAGTAAAAACCACTTGTGGTTTAAGTCGAATATAATAATTGTTTTTTACATGTATTTTAGACTTAACTATGTGTGACTGTATCAAAATTTGTGCATTTCTATACTTTGAATTTACTTTCTGTATTGTAAACACAAATATTATTACATGTTTATGAAATATGTACATGTTTCTGTAATAAGATATAATAAGCATGCATTTTACTAAAGTTATACGTTATATTACAAAACAGTTTAAAATTCAGCACTAGTCATGTGGTGCAGGTGATTTCAATCCCAATTTTTTTTAATTTGATGATACATTCGTATACATATGATGTAGAACGTATACCGAATAATTAAGTTACTATTAGCACAAAGCAGTCCTTGTCCATGTAAACTAATATTTCTTAAAACTATAACATGTAAAGTTATTTATTTAAAATACTCATTTTATTCATATGTAGGTGGGTAGGGGTCAAGTTCCAATTAAATTGTCAAAATCCATTGACGTAATAATGGTTTGCAACATATTCAGTTATTGACAAAATATTTTAAAGTTTATATCAGTCACAAATTGTGTGAAGTCACACATGTCTTACTTCCCGGCTTGTTTAATGTTTAATGCTTTTGTATTTATAAGTATTTTTAACGTACTGTTCATAGTATGACCAAGAAGTGCACATGTGTAACTGTAAAATAATTGTCATCAATTCATCGTAGATGTAAATTAATCGTACGGGCGAACCCTGTTAACCAGCCCACCGTCTAGACCCCCGTTAATTGATCGGCATCTAATTATACTTGTGATTTCTGTGTGTTCAAGCGGAACCTGCTCTGTATATTCACGTCCCTGATATTTTGAATAAGACAATGACTGTGCTTAAAATCGAGGTGAAAATTAGACATGTCAAGATTACCTTGTCAGTAAACTATATGGCTTTGTCATATAAAGTTTGGCAAAATCATATGTAAATAAAATATAGTTATGGACAAAATCTGAAACATATGTCACAACACAAATAGTTTAATTACAACGTTAAGTCATTAAACATTATTTTGTAAACAAACGCTCGGCAATTTTTATTTTTTTTTGTTTATCACGTGTTACAATTGTAACCCCCAAAAACAATAATTTGTCGTATTTAACCAGAAAATACTGACTCCAACAGTTCATATTTAAAATAAATATATGCAAAAAGAATTATACTAAGTAAAAAAAAAATGATAATTTTAATTAATTATTATTTATTTTAACCTATCCCATGATGCACTTCTCCAAGATTTAGCGGGTTCTGATTGGTCAGTATTGGCGCACTTTATAATTCTGAGCGAATTTTAAAATGGACAAGAAGGTGCCGTTGTAAAATGGAGAATTGAAAAACATGTATAGCTTCTACAACAAGGAGATAATACAGGAACGAAGAACTGATATCAAGGTAACTTAATTCACAATATAGATACTCCAGATAACATTTTCAAAGCTCTTAGTTATCTCTTATTTGCAAACGAGATCTCTCGCCATCAAAATGGCGTCATTTTGTCAAACTTGCTTTGGCATTTTATTTCCATATCTCTTTAAAATATACGTTTTGACCAAATCATTAACCAAGTTTATATGCATGATACTCAAGATAGAGTTTGTTAGAATATCTAGGGACGTATAAACGTTCCTGGGATATCTGGATGCTTGGTTGGTAAACAAGACGAACAATGAATATTTTTCACACATTACACAATTTACAAATTCTAAACGTAACGTAAGTATCATAGGCATCGGAACCGGGGGGGGGGGGGGGGGGGGGGGGGGGCTACCCCCCCCCCCCCCCCCCCCCCCCCCCCCGCCATTACCGTTCTTTTCC
>WFKH01011926.1:3348965-3360240 GCA_016163765.1 Magallana hongkongensis | reverse complement strand
TGGAATATGTTAGGTGTGTTTGCAAAAAATGTATGTACATAAAAAAAATATAGATGAAAATTATATTTGTATAGCATTTAATTTTTTTGATATCTAGTCAGTGCGCTTTTTTGGAAGTAATAATTCTCAACGGAAGACGGGTTAATATTTGTTTTCGATGTCCCTTTGTTTTTTTAGCTTTTATTCTGGGGGAACTCGATTGGAAATTATTCAAAACTTTCATTTAAAAAAATGAACCTGACATTTGCAGAACTTGGACTGTTAAAATAACTGTTAATTTATACTTATTAACAATAAATCATAACAAAAGTAACATGTTAACAATAATATTATTTTCAGAGTATTGATGATCTAAATTCCTTAATATTGCATTGTAAGATGAACATATTTTCAGCTTAGGCAATTAGGTTAAATCCTTGGTTTGCTATTATTTGAAACGTGGTTGCACATAAAACGTATACCCGAAATGGGACGTTGCCGCAATTGTTTTTTCTCGTAATAATATAAAGATTTAGCGCACAGCAGCATTGCAAGAAAACGCATCGCAACTATGATGCATTTGCCATTTATTTTAGATGCAATTGACTCACTAACGTTGGTTACAGAACTGCGAAGTGTATCCTGGTTCACATCCATTTAAGCAAGTTCCATTTATATGGTGGCACTGTGTATTATTTGCACATCTTCCACATTTGCTTGAACACCCATTCCCAAACAAATTGTTTGAACATTCTTTAAATATGCAATATAAATTTGACTTCAAGGTTTGATAAAAAATCAGAGAGAAGAAAAACAAAACAAAAAAAAACAAAAAAACAAAACAAAACAAAACCAAATAAAACAAAAAAGAAACCCACCCGCCAAAAAAACAAAAACAAAAAAAAAACAAAAACAAAAACAAAAAACCAAACAAACAGAAAAAAAGGCATAGGTTACAAAATTCCATCTACAAATTTGTATAACAATCCTACTGTACAAAAAATAAGACCTTTTTCATTTTTTAAGATTATTTCAGGCGTTTTTCTCAATAACCGAGAACATTTTAATTACACGAGGAAAAACTGATTTCCATTTTACATGTATATAAAATTCAATGAACAGTTTCCAGTTTTCGTTTCGTTAAAAAATGTAGCCATTATGTTATATAATAAAAAAAACAAACGAATAAAACACTTTTGACTTAAGTAATTATTTAACGTATCTATTAAACATTTATATTGCTTGAATTACATAAAATGAATGAAAAAAAGAAAAGAAATATTACGTGCTTCTTAAAAAGCTCATTAGAATACGAAAACTTTTTATACAAATTCTCCGGAAATTACCGATACAGCAGCAGCATAGCAACACGTGACTACCATATCAGATCTACAGAGCATCAATCCTGTGCATTAACTCACCAGTTGATTTCAGATGAGATAATGTTATAAAGCGAAAGTGTTTCCCGAACCGACGAAAGATAGTTCACTTGAATATGGCAATGATATAAACAAATAGTTTGTGTGGCTGACATTTATTCCGGCGGTGGATTTATCACATTACTTATCAAAAAGGTAATTCAGGGATTGTTTTTCATGGAAAAATGTTTTTTTTATAAAAAGAAATATAAACAAATGCTAAATCTGGGGTAATTGTTTTAGAAGTATACCTTAGATAATTCCAATGAATCACGTGACTACGTGTAGCAAATTCATCTAGTTTTGATCCTTTAAGTGAAATAATAATTTTACAATTACCAAAACTTTCTAAGGAAAGAAATTATTTGTCGAGATATAAAAATCATAATTTAGTTAAAATAAAAGTTTAATGTGCAACTTTTGATGGACTAACTAATCCCGATTTTACATGCGATAACACTAAAAAAGTGTGATAAAAGTCAATAACTCGATCAAACAAACTAATCTCATTCCAGATGTATACAAGTTCCGATTTCTCTCTCTCTCATTCTCTCTCTCTCTCTCTCTCTCTCTCTCTCTCTCTCTCAAATTAAGACAATATGTTTTATTTCAATAATGTTTTTTTTATTCGAGGTATATGATTTCAAATGACATTTGGAATGTTTTGTCTGAATACTGTGAACCCTTAGATGGGTACACATACATGTGCTATAATGTGGCGAATTCTAGCGATTAATGAAGATTTCCGAAATCAAATTCACCAATTTTAAGTAATAAATAATCAATTTAATGTTATGACGATATGAATTTAATATCGAAATCGGATGTCATGATTTATTGCCTCGTAATCGCAATTCAGAATTGTGCCTACTGATCCGCTGTAGAAAATATTGATGAGAGTTTATAATGAAACTAATCCAATTTGATTCATCGAGATTTTTTTAATTTGAAACGCTCACTCTAGCTTATAGGGCTAAAAAAAGTAATCTATGGGAATTTTGCACTGCTACATACATGTGATTACCCGAGTTATAACGTTCAAAAGGTGAGCGAGGAACACCGAGTGACTTCCAAATGGTGAAAAAATGTCAACAATTCTCTTTATAAAACTTTGCCAGAAAACTGTTTTCATTTCTGTATTTTTTCCGACTGAAAAATGGCAACATCTCAATCAAGATATCTTTGGTATTAATTTTAATTGTACTTCTCTCACAGTTCTGTGTTATTTTATCAAAAACCGTCCAAATTTAGATATCATTGATTCCTTAATTCAAAAATTATTTGCAATACAAATGATCATGATGCGTGTGATAATTCATAGCATAAATTATTAGAACATCAACACAATATTTCTTTAACACAATCAATGTTTTTCACTGTTATTTACTATTTACTATAATAAATTTAATTTTACCATTCTCAAGAACAATCGAAATGATCGAAATTTCCTTATGCACATTGGTAAACAATTGACTTATGGTATGCCACCTGCATGAAGTATAGTTTCATGACTAGACATTAAATATTGTATTACAATGTAAAAACTTTATTGTGGAGTATAGGGTATAATCTAATTTTTTAATAATACTCTATTTTAAATAGAGTGTGCCGGATATTGGCTATCAATATAATGTGTCACCAATGTCCCATGCAAGTGAAAAAAAAATGCTGAGAGAGGTCATGGTCAAAAATAGAAGCAAAAAGATCAAAAAGACAATATCAAGGAATAATCATCATTATAATCAATAAAACGTATCGTCAAGTTGAAATCTATGCATTTCAAAAATGTATCATGGCAGGGAATTTAACACTAACTTTGCCCATGGACTCTAGGTAAGAACTAAACTGGCGTAAAATATCTAACATGCATTTTTTTTAGGGAAAGAGCTGAACACGAATTTTTTTAATCACATTTTTTTCTGAAGTGTGGTTGAATCATCATATTTCATGTAAGTATTCACGTTTGAAATAATCGATCACACAGGAAATTACTTTTGGTCAACGTGTAAACACGTTTTAGTTAAAAATGAAATGTTTTCTAAGATCATGGCATTTTTATAGAATATAAACCAATCAAACTAGTGATGATAGCTTAAAAGCTTAACTGAGTAATGTCTTAAAACGTTTTGACACATTGAGTATATTACGTTGTGATGGGGGACAGAAGAGGAAAATTTAACTACATTGCTTATCGCTTAAAACCATTGAATGACAAAAATATCATTGAACAATGACTTACATTTCTGGGTAACACCCTCCTACTGCATGCATCAGTAATTGACCAGCATTATATTTAATCTATTCCACAACCTTATATAATTTAAATTTACTTTTTTACTTCAAATAAAGCATTCATTGCAATAGTTTATATAAAATGATGCATTTGGAAAAAAATGTGTGACATGTGACTTTAAAGTGACCTCACTACCATCAGATTCAAGATCAACTTGGCGTTCAGGGCCTGCAACCATGTAAATCGCTTTTGTACAAAACTAAAGGATATGTTGTTATTCCAACTGTTTATTATGATGACAAATTATTTCACATGATATTTTAAAACGTTCACGCAAAAGAACACTGATACTTGCACCAAGCTGACAAAAACAAACTTCAGTAGTGTTTATGTTCTTAAATGTATGTTGAATAAAACTAATTGTTCCTTGCATCTATTAAAAACTGAATATATTTTTTTCATAATATGTTACAATATGTTATTTTTTTTTTATTTAAAAGATATATATCGACTAGATGAAATATCTTAGAATTTGTACTGAATTTTCTTTTTTTAATATCAGATTTAAGTTTGAAGAAAGTCTAGGCTTGATAACGTTCAACTACAACCCATTAATTTCCATAAAACATTCCTTAATTAACTGGATGATGACTATTAATTATAAAACATGAAACGTAACATAGTTACATCCTTATATATTTTTTATTATAAATTCATGAAACAATTACCTCGGTAAACTCGACGAAGTGTATAGATATATAAAGTTTATTAATTTGTATGACTGTTTATCTTTTTTTTTCTAAATTGTGCAGTTTGGTAACAGTTGTTTAATTTGATATATTACATGTAGCGTAATGAGTTATTAATCCAGGTAAGAAAAAATGTATAACCTTATCAATATGTTAATGTGCAGATCTAATAAAATTAAAATATATGTCTAACATATCTATCAGCATATACCGTCATGCCTGGTATTGTTTCATTTATAGTATTTATGCTGCAGAAATATCGTTGCTAAACCAAAACTCTGATGTAGACACATCCCTATCTACGTCATCCCCATTTCTATTGTCATTTGCACGGGATTGGTACATGTTATGGTCCTATAAAATTGGTTCATTTTGTCTCTGCTTTGATTGGGTTGTTGTTCAACTCACTTCTTGTTTTATGTTTATAATGATTATACTTCAAGTGACAAAGTTCGTATTTTCTGGTTTTAAAAACAAGGTTTTATAAATTGGCCGGTAAATCCATACGGCTCTGGGTCTGGATATTTAAAGGTCGAACAATTTTCCACTATAATCATGTTTTATCTAAAAGTTTGTGTCATTTTTTACTTTAATCATAATAAATAAAAAAGCAACGATCACGAGTTTAAAAAAAACCCACAAAACTTTTGACAACCCGTCTAAATATGCATGTTAACAACGTACTTAACACATTAACGTAATTATTGTCTAAAACGCTTGCTATTTATTTATCGATGCAATTGACGTGAAAAACAAATGGAACGATATTGGAAAATTGCAAGTGAAAGTTACTCACATCATTCATTTATCTGAAATACTTAAGGATGTATTCTTGTCATCATTTTTACCCTAAGTGGGTCTACATTTTGAGCATGTCGTAAAATTCAAACTGTTACAATTTTCAATAAAACTTTAAAAATATTTTTCAATGAATCGTATTTCACACAATTAAACCTAACTATAGTGTGTAAAGTACAAAGGAATAGGTAAAATTATGTCATTTACGGTATACCGTAGTTGGCGCGAACAAAAACAAATGTGAGGGGAAGGAGAAAGGGTCGTTCGTTTAAAAACGACGTGAACGGCAGTACGAATCCTCTGAAAATGATTACTGAGAGATGAGGAAAGAAGGGAAAAACAATAAAACAAAATAATCGCCAACACATTTATTTTAGAAACTCTGCAACTAACGCGCAAAATGAGTTAGTGGAAATTCCAGTAGAGGAAATCGAGATAGTTTACAGCAAAAATGTAAGTTCTCAGTGCCTTTAGAATTGGTATAATTAAAATGGTAATGATTATGCTACACTATAATCATAACATACACTTTTCAGACTCAAGTATCGCATATTTATGACCTAATAGATCAAATCATCGTCATTGCACACGCAGGCGATATATGGCGGCCCATGCGGCTACAGTTATGGCAATTTTATGAGAAACTAAATTTGAATGTTTATATAGTACATATAATTACTTTTATTTTATTTTAACTTTTGGTATGTCTGCAATAGAAATAAACCTTGCTACTAAAGAGGCGATCATAGCTGGAAAGTTATTCATTTTTATCATTTTATTTAGAGTCATGTCAAATGAAGTGAAAGAAATAAGAGAGGGGGGCAGCTTATCTACAAATCAGTATTGATTTATTGGTTTTTTGGAGATTATCCTCTCAATATTATTCTAACCAGTCAATAGTTTAAAAAAAAATCACTGATCAATATTTTGATCAATATTTTTCCGACAAGCTCACATTTAAATTATAATTGACTATTCGTCTATGTACACTTAGAGCTACATTTGTATATGTATAGTAAAAATAGACAACAGAATGTAAGAAATTTAAGCCTTGCATGTATGCACTAGGCTTTTTGCACCACTAATACAATATAGGTCACGATGAATATTAAATAGGACATATTGATGATTAATTTGTTACACAATGGCATGAACATTCAACATTTAAAATGTCATTTTTTTCTTTTCTGCATATCAAGTCCTAAGTGGGAAACTAGCAAGATGGGCAAAAACTGTGCTTATTATGTATTAATTTTTGTTTAACAGGTCGTAATTCCCACATTACCCAGATAGCTGCAGTATGGGGAGAAGAACACTGGCAGTGTTTTGTCCAAACAAAGTTTCCAATTTCTTCCTCTGCATTTGATGTGACAGACATAACACTGAAAGATGGTCAAATGTTCCACGGAGACAAACCTGTTCAATTCAGCAATTTTCCTCTGTTTTAGAGTACTTCATTGACAAGGAAATTGTGCCATCCTTACTGGGCATAACATCAAGTCTTATGGCTGCCATGTTTCAGTCAACGCCTTGGAAGCAGTTGGAAGGATGGATGCTTTTTAAAATCATGTTGCTGGATTTGTTGATACCAAACTTTTTGTTGAGGTCACAAATCCCATGGTTGCCATCTTATACCCAACATACTTTAGTTTCATCTTCCTACATTGTGACTGTGCTGCTCATGATGCTTTACAAGATGTCACATTCCTTCAAAGACTTGTATGGTCAGTCAATTTTGATGCACAGAATAGTTAGAAGGGAGCGTTCGCTCTGCTAAGTGCAACCTTTTCACATGAACGGTTCTCGATGAAAAAAGAAGAAACACTAAGTGTATATAGAGAAAATTAGCCGCCAGTGACTGTGCAGCTCTAAAGCTAACATTTAGTAGTGGACAGGAAGAGGGCATACGACAAGTTTTGTCAAAAGAGTGTGGAAGTGGAC
Source organism: Magallana hongkongensis (assembly GCA_016163765.1). Lineage (NCBI taxonomy): Eukaryota > Metazoa > Mollusca > Bivalvia > Ostreida > Ostreidae > Magallana > Magallana hongkongensis. Next base: position 3,353,122 of record WFKH01011926.1, on the reverse strand, counting down.
CAAGAGTGACAAAGTAATCAAGGATCATACATTCCATAGCTGAGCAGTTTAGAAATACCTTTATAAGTGATAGTTAACTAATTTCATAGCGTTAGTTTTGTCTACAAATCAACTCTGCGATGTTTTCAAGTAAAAAAAAACAACAAAAAACTTAAAATGTCTGAAATCTGCCTTTTTTCTTAATTATAGGAAATTTCAGGTCAAATTGCACTTTCTATGAGAATTTCCATGCTCCATTTATGGCCAATGATAAGGGGGTCCGTTCTCTCTTAAATGAAAACTAACATACACTTCCTTGTTTTCAATCTATTCATAAGGAATTATACTTTTAAAGAATCATAAGCATTTAAAAAGTTTAAAGGGGGTTATGTTTCATGAATGAGCATAATACACCCTTAAAAGCACGTACAGAAATACCGTAGATAAAAAAATATACATTTTTAGGTATCATCAATGGAAGTAACATGTATGGGTCAGTCGGTAAATATTAAGATCTAATGTGTTTTAAGAGATCTCCTTTAAAGCCTGTGTGGCAGCAATAAATAAAACATATGCATTTTTTATTTTATAACACGTATCATTGCTTTTGACAACCTGAGCTTAAGAAATACCAGGTAGGGTACACTAGCTTAAAGCTTAAAGATAACATTTTAAGTATATACTATGGATGACTCTACCATATGTGAAAAAATGTATCTACCTCTATCACAATAGTTTCCTTGCCAGCCTGGATGACATCCTCTGTCACACAGACCATTCACATTGTTGCAGCCCATACATGTGGCGTTACATTTGTAAACGCAGTTTTGACCGAAAAATCCATCTAAACAATCTGTAAATAAACATGTTCACAGCATCTAATCAATCAACCCATCTGATGATATACTCTTCACAGATTTGCTTTCTGAAATTTGTTGACAAAACTTTATTTAAAAAAAAAAAACTTTTAAAAAACCCTTTAGTTATTCAGAAAGTCACACAATTTCATAAAATTACTGAACGAAAGAAATAATGTTATAAGTTTTAAGATAAAGCATAATGGCAACAATCATCTTGTAACGATTAACTTAACAATTTAGAAATAAAAGAAAAAAAAACCCAAACTGATGCATGATAATAATTAGTTATCGTTTTACATAGGTAACTATTACCTCTCGTTATTAAAAAGGTTGATCCGTTTAACACCAGATTTCCGTACTAATCAGTTTGAGATAAAATCATTGCAATTTCTCAAAGTATATGGGAGGGTACTGTATTCTTTCAGGTATATAAAAAAAAGTTTAAAAATCATTATGTTGTTCAGCATTTAATAAAAAATGACCCAAACCTAGTTCACATCGGTGACCTTGGTATCCAGGTTTGCAGTCCTGACAGGTGCCCGTCTCTATGTGACAGTACTGACAGTTAATGTCTGGACAGGGGAGGGTATTGTTTGACCCGTAACATCCGGAAACAGGGCATCCTTTAAATCGTAAAAAAATATTAATTAAAGGTAAATTTACTTTTATAATTTCATTGAAAATGCAAACTGTTTTGAAGACCCCCCCCCCCCAAAAAAAAAAAAGAAAAAAGAAAAGATATAAAGTAAAATGTTTTACATATAAATATGAAGTGTGAATGTTTAAGGTAATGGTCCACACCCCACTACATAAAAAAATACCTACAGAATTTTTTCAAATTTCTCAGACATGTATTTGGGGATATATCCTTATCAAATTTTACCCAGTTAACTGGTCCATCGGTATTATAGTAGCTAGGGCCGTTGCTAAAAATAGAACCAATTAAGGAAAATTGTGCTTTTTTCATACATTAAGAATATTAGCCTAAGCCTGAAATTTGACTTTCAGAAAATCATTTTTGACTGATATCCTATGTAAAATGAACGAATTTATTTTTTAAAACAAATACTTTAATGATACACATGCTTATTCATTAAAAAATAGATACATTTGTTTACAAATGAGATAAAATTAAACAAATTTTCAAAGAGAATTTAATCTCTTATAATTTCATTTACCTACAGAAATCTCTGAAATAGAAATTATGTTTACCCCTTACGGCCCTTAATCAATAGAAAATAAAATTACCCAAAGGACCGGCCTTTTTAGGATCACAATTGGCGTATTTTTGGTAAAATTCATTAAAATATATATTTTGAAAAAAGTTCCGTAAAAATAAAATTTTGCATAGTTTTATCATTTCATCTCTTTAAAAAGTATATTTAGCTTTTTGTTAAATAGAAAACATTATTTGAAAAACAGTTGATCAATCTGTATTAAATAAATCGCAAAAGATGGGTTTTTTTGAATATCGGTAAGTATTATGGATCGAGATCGGTATTTAGAAATTGCAGTCACATACGCGGAAAACGCTAATTACCTGATATGCTTTCAAGACAAAACCTATATTCAACTATTTTTACTGGTTTTAAAGACTGTTCTAAAAAATGAAGTAATTTTTCTTCAACGTATAATTTTAATTTTAAAAACAATTTTAGGGAAAATATATTTATGTTCGTTGCTAAGCGTATAGAGTAAAGATCGGGCACGTGCAAGACGTAATAACGCGTGAATTACGTCATACGTTGTTTTGTGACGTATGGACAATTACCTTAAACATGTTTTTAAAAACCACGATGCTCCATAATGGGATGTGAAGCTAAACAGTCATAGTCATAGCATCAAGGTCGCTTTGTTTTTTCTTGGCATTTAGTATTTTTTATGGAATCAAAAATAATTCTTTAAGAATAACGAGATTGGTTGTGCACAAGCCAATTGAAATGATAAGTCTAAGATTAAAAGTAAAATGTGTGCAAATATGTGCAATTGTAACGAAACCTGAATGCATCCTCTTTTTTGTATCTGTAATTACAAGTTATTCAAAAAATAATTTCATATAACTAACCATAGACTTCAACTTCACATAGTTCGTTATGAGCATACGGAGAGTAATCGTCAGGGTATGTTCCTCCAGTTAGTCTCTCGTTGTAGTAGATTACGTACTGACCACGAACTGAACAGTTGGTGTTGAAAATAACAGGTATGGTGCTTTTGTTATAAACACCCCTGTCCTTGAAGCATAAAAATCCATCAGATGTGGTGGTGGTATTGGAAACAAACAAGGAAAATCCAAGAAATCTGTCATTGTAGTGACCTAAAAAATAGTATATTTTTTCAAGGTTGAAGCAAACATATCGTACATGTAAATGCTTGATTGGACATATTTTGATATTGTTTATATTGGTTAAAAACGTGTCTTTTTACAAACGTTGAAAATAAATTGAAGTGTACTTCATAAACATTTTCTAACAGTCACTTGAAATTAAAAACACACACTGCATTATACATTTTTATATCGGATGCTTATTGGCACTGCAGAAAGAAATGAGTGCAATATTATTCCCCTTTTTGTCACCCCCCCCCTCCCGTTTTAAACATATCAATGGCTTTTCATTCCTTTTGAAAAAAGCTATGTTTGTGCTTAAGCCATTTAAAACTAAACTTGTTTTATACTTTAACTCAAATACAGACCCTGAAACGTGCTACTACACCTCTAAAACGAACCTTACCGTTCCGTGCAAGAAACGAACCGTACCGTTCACAAAACGAAACGTACCGTTCACAAAGCGAACCGTACCGTTCACAAAACGAACCGTACCGTTCACAAAGCGAACCGTACCGTTCACAAAACGAACCGTACCGTGCAAAAAGCGTGCAAGATAATTTATGCAAGACCCGCCCCAAAACGACCAAAAAAGCGTACCGTACCGTGCAATAAGCGTGCAACTTCCATATACGGCTAATTGACTAATGTCTTTCGATGGATACGGACGGAGATTATCGCTGATCAGATAAGTTCAATATTTTGCTAATTTTTTTTTATACGGGATTAAATAACATATACTAAGATTTAACGGTGTTATTTTTATCAAAAACCGTAACTAAAATGTTTAAATTTAATTCCTTTCTTAGACCTTAATCATTTCTTTCGTTTTCGACTAAACTTGCATCGCCGATTTCTAAAGATAGTAAAATTCTAATGTTCACACAATTCGCGGCAATACTATTTTGATTTTATGAAATGTTTTAAACATGTTGTACATACTGGGCATTACATAGCAGGAGAGAGAGAGAGAGAGAGAGAGAGAGAGAGAGAGA
>WFKH01011926.1:3319667-3334939 GCA_016163765.1 Magallana hongkongensis | reverse complement strand
TTTCTTTTGATATACAGTATATCTCTTCTCGAAATAATCTTTTACTAAATTATAATTCCATTAGTTTCATATTTTTTTTCTATCAATGAACTGTCCATAATGTCACACATAAGCTGATGTATCTGAGCACAGTAACAATCCAACATACACATGTATTTGTTATCTCAAAATTGTTTGTATACAATGTACATGTACATGTGCTATGCATGGAAACTTTACCGAGAAATGAATCAATATGTATTTAAATAAAGATAAAAAAAATCCTGAAAAGACTGTATTATGAATATCAGGGAACATAAATACCCTAAAATTCGAAAATACATAAATAAATTGTAGAATAGCATGTAAGTTTTACATTGGTTTAAATTAAAAATAATCTGCTGTTGAGGAAATGTATATGTTATTGTATGCATGTACATGTGGATCAGGTAGTGAATAATAACAAACCAGGTCAGTTTCAAGCTTGTGCCCCTTGAATTATTATATAGCCACTATGCAGTCTGGTCTAAAGCGGCCGAGTCTGGCCACCACAAATGTTGGATGTTACTGGTTGGGGTTTATTATCAGATTATTATGAAGCATTACTGCACATATTTAACACATGAAATATATTTAATCATATAATTTTAATGCAGCACATATACAATTATGTACATGCAAATCTTTCTGAATTTTTATTTCATAAACAAAGCCATGGAAGACAATATGCTACAATATTGTTTTATTAAAATTAAGTAAAGAAATCATGATGCATACATCCACATGATGATTAGATCATTCTACACTTGTGTACCATGGGACCCCACAGGTTTACAGTGTATCCTATTATGGTGTGTATGAAATAGTCCAATAAAAACTAAGACACACATGTACATACAGTATGTATATAGCAAAATAACAAATAAGAATTCAAAACAGCGTTATAAATATCTACTGTAAGCACAGATCCAGCAAAATGAGTTATATCATCTAAGATTCAAAATTTTACTGAAGTGCAAAACATGTGTAATCACCATGAAAACATGCATGCACTTTGTACAGCATTCTACAATTATGTACCCTGGGAACCCCACCTCTTTCAAGTGCAATGTTTACAGTGTCTGATGTGTAGTTCAATACACAAAAGAAATAAATGTATAGCCTAATTAGACATAAGAATTCAAAACAGCGAAGATGGGCAAAACAACACGTGTGTAGGTACACTGCATGGACTGAAAAGAGCAAATGTTTTGAAAAGAAAAGATCAACACGACATATCCTGTATTAAAACATACCTTTATTATCTCTTAAACGATGGTTGAGCTGCATTTTCCACTCTCGGCGTCTCGCAGGCCATGCATCTTATGAAAATGTTTACACACCGCTGTCAGCTGTTCGCAACCAAAACAAGGCGAGTGAAAGCGCTGTGTTGACGCGGATGGTAAGCAAACGACAATGCAATTTTAAGAAATAAACGCCTTTAGTCACAGATTTTCGATTCAATATTGTTTAAAATAAAATTCAAAATGATTATTTAAAGCAATCAATCGATAAATTTTAACAGCGATCGCTTTACTATATCGAAAGTAAGAAAAAGATGAATACATGAATAATGGGCGGAGCTAACGTCATGAAATGTCACGTGATATTCATGAGGTGAAATCTATCGGAGGCCTTAACCTAGCTGCGAAGAAATTACAATGCGTATTCTACTAATGTTCTACCAAACCTGGAATATTACGTGAAAAACGGTACTCACTGCTTTAAAATTCAAAAGGACGTACCTCTCTTTTGATCATTGACAATGGGGTATTTAAATATGTTGATATAATGCCTCATATGCAATAGTTTTTTAAATGTGAGCATAGAAATGAAAGATCAGACATGACTGTCCATATTTATTTCATAAATTATATAAAATCATTCAAAATGAGTTCCTAAATGACAATTCAAAATGATATATATTTTCAATACGCTTTGTATACACTAAAACCTGTGGTAGCCCACAATGGCTTGTTACTCCTTTACCTGATTGGTTTGTCGATAAAAGTTAACAGATGGTTAATTTAGTATGCAAATTTAAACCGACGTCACAAAATCGAGTGATCTCGACCTGTTAAACTTAGAACACCTCTAGTGTAATCAGAATCGCTATGTTAAAAAAAAAAAAAATACAATAACTCTTATTTGTTTACCATCACGAAAATTTGCAGTGCCGAAAAATGATGTAAAATAGAAACGTTTTTGCTGCCTATTCGTACGATAGTAAGTTTATTGTCCGCGGGAACCGCAGCTATTTCTCTCGGCTTTGCCTTGTAAAATAGCTGACACAAATCTTGCAATCGTCTCCATTGCCAATGACTAGGTAGTAGTATATACTAATAATTATGGCATTTATTGATATTCCACGTTGAATCTATTTGTTGTATTTTTTCATCAAATGCCAGTTTACCCTCAATAACAAACACTATCATTTAATCAGTGTGCAATGTAGAAGAGGTCCATCATTAATTGAAATATAAACCTTAAAATATAAAAATAATAAAGTGTAACATACCATAATTGGTATTGTCCGTCCTGTAATATATAGTGATGTGATGAATGCTGTGGATGCTGGTCAGGTTCACCCACCAGATGGCGGTCATATCCTCGTCTTGTGATACAACACATTGACCCCCAAAAGCACTTAGGTCGGTTTTAAGTCCATCTACAGCATTGCTGGCGTCAAATCGATCATCATTTTGTATGTATGGGTAAAGCTGGTAGGTGGGTCTCCTGAGGGCAATGTTTACTTTGTGGAAATAAAAAATATTAATAGCAAACCTATTTATGTCATTTTTTACAGAAAATATGTTAGATGTATAATCTGTATTCTCTACTGAATATTGTGGCAGCATATAATTTTTTTAATACTGTAAATTCCTAATTAAACGCGAGGAATTAATATCCGCGTAAAATCGTGAGAAGCTCGTCTCGCGAATTTTAAAATCTCGCTTTTAATTATCGGACATATATAAACTACATGAAACTATGATAAAATTTCGGCATTCGCTATTTTATGTTCTCGCGATTTGATGGAAAACCGTTGTACTCGCGTAAAATAAGGAATCTACAGTAATAGCTAAATAGTGTGTGATGTGTTAACTGAGGACGGCCTGAACATAAAGGTCGAGAAATTAAGAAAATATTTGATCAAAGTTTTATCTCCTTATTTTAAAAATCCATGCATTGGAAGTTTTTGTCTTGTATTGAAGAATAACTGTAAACGAAATAACTTTAATTGAGCTGTTGTATCGTTTATTGATATAAACAAGGGTATTCTTTATAATAGTGAAACTATATAAACGATGTACATGTACATTTTGATACAATGTAAAGTAACAAATTCAAAAGTGACGCCTATCAATTATTAAAGGCTCATTTAACTAAACGTAAAACTTATAGTCAGGTTCAACAAGTTGTATATTTTTCTTGCATTTTGAATGAAAACATTAGCAGATTGGTGTAAATCATTATCACTAATATTACTACATAAACACCCCTTAAGCAAACACTTCTTCAAAAGACCGATTGATATTCATAGGTCTTTTGAAACTGACTGGGATGAAATGTACGCAATCCAGTTCCTACCAGTGAATAGATTTTTTGAAACTTTAGTTTCATTAAAAAAAAAAACCCAAAACAAAAAAAACTAAACAAAACAAAACCAAAAAAAAAAATAAAAAAAATAAAAACAAAAACAAACCACTGGTTGCTTGATTAGATGTCAGACTCAAATTTGAAAAATATAATAATTAGATATTTCTTCTATCTAACGTACACACATATGGTAACATTGATTTAATTACTTTTGTATACTCTCTTACTCGTTTTATAAAGTTTGTAAAAGAAGTATGTAAAAATATAATTGATAAAATAGTTCATTGGAAGGTTCGTGTAAGCAATTCAGGTAGCGATAATTGTACAAGAAAAATACTTTGCCTTGAACCTGTGTTTTGTTTCAAATGTACATGAATAAGTACACAAAATTTGTTAAAACATAATTTATACATGTAGTGTAATTCTAAACACTTTCAACTTGCAAAATATTTAAATGTATCTGCAAAATTATAATGCTATATTTACTTAATTATCATCATAGACGTTATCCCCCCCCCCCCAATAAATATATATATATATATATATATATTTTTTTTTTTTATTTGTAAAAATGCATGTTTTTCTTTTACACGCAATCTAACTGGTAAACGTTTTAATACTAAAACGTGGGAAAATTTGAACTGTAAAACCTCTAATGTTGTCTACGGAATTGAATGTACCATTTGTGGACTCATCTATTTTGGCGAAACCAAAGGTTCACTGAACAAACGAATATCAGGTCATAGATTTCAAATCAATAGCGGCGGTCAGCAACTTTTATGCAAACATTTTAATTCCCCTGATCATTCTGTTTTGTCTATGAAAGTTATAATTCTAGAAAAAAATTAACAATCATACCAATAGCCCTCGTTGAGTACGCTATTTCGTAGACAACAAGAAGAACTTTGGATAAGAAAACTAGGTACGGCCTTTCCGTATGGATGCAACGATGATGCTGAAAGTGTGGGAAATCTTTCAAGTCCACTGTTTATTAATGTTAATGTAATGGGAATTTTTAACAACACAAAGAGACGTCGGCGTTGTCATGGACATCGGTCTTATAACAAACCAATTATACACTATGTTTCCTTTGATTCATTATTACCTTATTTAAATAACAATTGGGTCTCCATTACATTCGCACCAAACTTTACTCTGTCCCTTTGAAAGAGTTAAAAACAATCTTCTTGAAAAAGTCAAGGAAAAGTCGCTTTTTGATTTTTCTACACCGGATTACAGACTCAGATCCATGATTATGGATATTGCTTATCATCGCCTTTTTTAACCTACACAAACAGAAAATACTGCTCATGCACCACGTTTTTTTTTTTCAAACAGCAGTATGCTAACAAGGGAATCGATGCCGTTAATATCAACAATATTCTTAATCACAAAAAGTTCAGTCCTGCATTCCGCCATATTTCAAGATAAAGTCAACCCCTTGTATTTCCTCAATTATACTTCAACCATTGCTTCCAAACTCTTCAATTACAAACAAACTCTACAAGACCTTGATATCGAAAATCTGAAAGATAATCCTCTAACGTGTTCATGTTCCTCTTCACATTACAGCTATAGTCCTGCCGGAAACGTCATTACTGGTGATGTTAATTTAGTTAACAACGAAAACCTAAAATCGCTTATTATGAAAGGACCAAAATTTAGGGAGCCTAGATCCTTCACATGGCGTCGTAATTGTAACATATCATGCATTATGTTAAAGATTACGCCATACTGATCATGCAATCTATCTAGTTCTTTTCTCACTTCTGCTTTATTGAAAACAGAAGGATATATGGTTTTCATTTGACCTCTCAGTCGTTTAATACGAGATTTCAATATACATCTGAAGCTTTTAACCTACTCTGACAAGGTATCAAGGTCTTCTATTTCAGATTTTGCTCATCGCTTGGTCCCTGCTGATAAGGCTGGTAACAACCTTGTCTTTGTTTGTAAAACACATTATATTAATTGCACTTTCAAAGAACTAGGTTTCGATTCTACACATGGTATTGACACCCATATCAGCCTTTCCAAGCAGGAATACATCAAAATCATAAATCGCGAGGGGATAATAAAAGATACCACAGATTCTGCGTCATCTGTTTCATATTTGAATATTTAATTGGAAATGGACATTGATGGTGACCTAACAACAAAACTTTATGATAAACGCGATTTCTTCATTTTTCTATAGTCAACTTCCTTACTTATATATCAATATACCTTCATCACCTGCTTATTTCCTTTTTTCCCGGTTACGACAAAGAGCATACGGCGGGTGTGACCGGTAAGCAGAGGATGTTCACTCCTCCATGGCACCTAAACCTACCTCTATCTTTTTGGAGGTTTGTGTTGCTCTGCTTTGAATTTGTGTGTTCGTTTTCTGGATTTTTGAGATGGTTGCCGGTTTGTTACTGTCATTTTTTCATCAATAAGCATTTAGATTACCTAAAACTGATCATTATATTCTGCAGATATATACACTAAACAAAGGTTTGATGGTAATGAAATGACCACGTTTGTTGGTCTTGTTTTTGGGACCGCTGATTTTCATCTAACTTTCAGCTGGTTAGATCGATGTAGCGATCTTGACCTCTGTTCCTCAGTTAAAGACCGGACTTTGGGTATAAATAGCAGCCAATCACGAAAATGGAGGAAATTCTAATTTTCTTGCCATCTTCACTTTAGAGAAGACATTTTTTGAATTTAAACTTTAATCAACAAAAAGCAATAAATAAATTTTGCTACATACCTAAAGTCCACTGAAAGGCATCTTTTAGTAGAAAAAAAAAGATAAATAATTGATGCTATATTTCTTCAGAAATTCCCATTTAAGATTATGACGTGATCAAGAAATTCAAATTTCCTGAGAATGATTGACAGATGAGAGAACCGGCATTTTGTTTATATTTCTACCGGATATCCTCATTGCTATAGAAGCATATAAATGGATGACAGCATTTCTTACCCTAAATCTAAATACATGTAACACAAGGTAATCCGTTTTATCGGTTTATTACTATGATATCACTCTGCTTATCATAAATAAAGAGAACGCGAGGAACATACACATGCTGCAATGATAGTTTTCCCTGCCGTTTTACTCCTATAGTATCAAGTTTCTTTATCAACTATAAAACCCGCCTGCCTTTGTTGATATCCACAGACAGACTATTAACTGCATATAAAACACATAATTTAGAATAGAATCATTTTCAAAAACACTGGGATTAAATTCAGTAATAGCTTATCTATGCACGGCACATTGATTTGGATTAGCAGGCTCCGGGATCATGAAACTCTCTTAAATCTTAAGTCAGACTTAAGTCAATAAATTTGCAATTAAATTTTAAGATTGTTCTTAAAGTGGATCACAAAAAAATGACTTAGGGTTAAGTCTGAAATATTGTCTTAAATCTTAAGACTGCTACTAGGCAGACTTAAGTATAAAGATTGTTACTAAGTAAGTTCAAGATGGCGGCACTCGTTGGATTTTTTAGAAGAAACGATCAGCAAAGACGGCGGCTCCCTCGTCCTCGGGCTTTCTATTTATAGTCTAGGTTTTTCCCTTTGTGGACTAGCTATTGAAGTTATTTCCCTTTGTTAAAGTGAAAGTGTGTAAACACGTCTGCATAGTGACTGACATGTTATCCAGCAAAAAAATATACTAATATTTGTGTGAAGCATCTTTTAAATATAATTTTTTAACTTTGTGATATATGATAATGTTTACGATGCAGCCGATAGGAATCTTCAAACGAAAAGAGTTCCACTTTTAACAAATTCGGTCGAAAAATCGCGTGAGTTACTATGACGTTTAAGCTAAGACAAATCTTAGATAAGTTTTTTCTTAGATCGTTTTGTGATTCACTTAAGTAAGCAATCTTAACTAAGTCTAAATCTTAGATTTAAGATAAAATTCTAACTTAAATTTGAGACAATTTCATGATCCCGGAGCCAGGTCACAGTCTTAGTATAAATAGTTGGCCACCCCATCACTGCAAATGCTAGTCATTCAGTCTTGAAATTGGGTGTAAAAATCTTTTAAAGATTTATACTGGTATTAGAAAACCCATCTGTGGCACAGCATCGTCCAGACTTGCAATGTAGGGTCTGTGTAAACATCCCAGAGCCGACCTGTCTTTAAAAGGCTGAAAAATTTCTCCAAACTTTTCTTGCGTATCATCACTTTTGTAGGTTCATCAGAATTTCTTCTATCTTCCAATCAAAATGATGAAAACTTTGTAATTGCCTAATATCCTCCGTGAGCCTTTAATTACTCCTTTCGATGTTTTTCCACCATACTTCCATTTTGGGAGGGAACTTAATTGGGGCAGAGGCAATTCAAATGGAAACTCCTTATATACACATTTTTTGTACAACAATCATGAAAAAAATGACAATAACAAACCATCTCAAAAATTCAAAAAACGAAATACAAATTCAAAGCAGAGCAACACGGACCTAAAAAAATTAGAGGTAGGATCGGGTACCATGGAGGAGTGAGCATCCTCTGCTGACTGGTCACTCCTGCAGTGTGTTCTCTGTCGTAATCGGGAAAAAACGGAAAGGTCAGTAGACAATTAGGTGAATAATTATGGTCTAACAACTAATATGAAAAACGTCAGTCAGCATGCGACCCAGTGGAAGATTGTATTTGCTGACAAGATCATTGTATCGACCATAGAACTTACGAAAAGATGACTTCAAACGAGACTGTTGATAGTCCTGTTTTATCAACGTGTTTGTAAGTAGCTTGCCTCGGTTTAATCATAAAATAAAATAGTTATATTAAAAAACTAATAAATAAATTGGATAAAGAAAACATATTCATGCAAGTATAAAAATTCAGAGTAAATAATCATGATCGAGGTAAATACTTCAGTAACCAGTTACTTGATCCAAAGGGTCGGATCACGTCGAGTTGGCAGTCACGGATCATCAACTAAACGCGATTCAAAGTTTTAAAATCTGTTCTATGACGTTTAAATATATAACAAAGCCATTTTGAAACGAATTCTTTTAAAACGCGTTAAAATACAGACGATCTAATTTATGTCAAATCCTTACATATAGTATACTACTTATAATATTTAGTGTACACTTCGACCTTTGATATTTGAACTAGTTATAAAATTTTGGTAGAGTAATAGCTAAATCAACTAATGTTTAAACTGTAGTAGATTCATAAATGATGTATTGTTCTATTTTGGAAATTCAATTAGGGTAAAAATATATCAAAAACAAGTGAATGATCCTGTAAACCGTATCTAAAATAAACATAATACGGAATATTTCATTACAAGGAATAAACATGATATATACAGGCAATTGTACCTCACGTGAAATTCAGGTTAATTTCACGTGAAGTATGCATATGCAATTGAAACCAGTTGAAACATGTTATACATTATCTCCATTATCAATAAATAAATTAAATCATTTTCGTTTCTGGCACAGCAAAATGTACCAGATAACAGTAAGTGTGTTGCATACACAAAAAGGGAAAATGCAGTTACTAAGCGTTGCATTTTATATTATGTCACATTTGGATAATTCAAATCTCCCGAGTAGTTCTTTATGTAAATCGTCAAACTACATAAGCTTATGAGAAAAGAAAAAAAATCTAACTGTTTATCAAGTTAGCAGAGAATGCATTGGGTTGTTTCTAAAAATATATCCCATTAAGATTCACAAGGTTTAAACAATTATATTTTGTATCTAAAATTATATATTATTTCGACTAAACCCTGAACAATTTTTTTTCAAAGTGCGTTAATATCGACGATATTAACGCACTTTGAAAAAAAATATATATATATTTTTTTAAAGTGCGTAGACTTGGTCCCAAAATTAACGCACTTTGAAATTTTTTTTCAAAGTGCGTAATTTTTCAAAGTGCGTTGAAACAAGGCGCCCTATATTTTACAATATTTAGGCTTTTTATTTTTTAAAGAGGAAACCTATACAAACAATCTCTGGTAACTTAAACAAATAGGCCTAGATAAGTCACTCACCAAAACCTGGACATGTTCATCCGTAATAAAGGTGATGTATCCTGTTTTCATATTTCGATGTTGGCGAAGTCAAGCGCCCCCCCCCCCCCCACCAGTCCACAGCATAACATACACAGTGCAGTCCATCTTCTGCTTCAAACTGTGACGTAAAAATGTGACGTCGGCACGGGCAGGACTAATTCAAAGCCGATTCAGACTTCAATCCGGAATTCATTCAATAGCATTGAAATAATATTGTACTAGTTGAAATTGTTAGCATGTGTGTTGATGGCATTTTATTGATAGGCTTATTATTTTTTTTATTTTATTTACATATTAGATATCGTCAATTGCTAAAGTTTTTTGTTGTTATATGCATTACTACAGTACTGTTATATCACTTTAGTGTAACCTCGAAAGTATTATAGTATATAAATTAAGTTCAACAACTTTCAGCCAGTACTAAGGTATAATACTCATCTTGAAAAATTAATCAGGGTTGTTTAAAGGACAGGTGACACAATCACAAAAACATTGACCAACAAGTTGGATTGTGAGTGTGATACAATTTCTGCAAAATTTCCCCTGCTACTCCCATCTGTTTCACAGCTATTGCTGAATTTCTGAGCTGATAAGACTCGTGACCTCAATATGCATATCTGAAGCCTCTGAGATCGGAAACCTTCGGTGCGCGTAATAGCCGACACACACTACCCATTCGCTGTATCTTTCAACCCTAGGAATTTCTAACTTGCTCTTATCTAAAATCTGAAGTCAATAAATTTTGCTAATTGCTATTAAAAGTTTGAGAACCCTGTACATAAACATGAATTATTCTAAGCTTAGAAACCCCATTTCTGTTTCCTCAGCAATTATGAATAGGAGTAAAAATTGTGAGCTGTTAAATTAACTTTTTATTGACCTATGTGTTTAACGCTGGAAAAAAAATGTGTCAGATGTTGGATTTTCAAAAGATAAAAGTCATCAAAAATATGGAATCATTGTTGCTAAATAAAGGATTTTGTTTTGTCACCACATAGTAAGTGATAATATATAAAGACCTTTCGTAACGAGGAATGTCACCAGATCTTAAACCCTAATTAAGCCCTAATTAAGTTAACTGGACTTAATAAAGGATTTTTGATTTTAAGAAGTATTACCAGATCCTGCTACATGTAAGCAAATATGTTTGTAAATTTCTTGAGTTCATCAAAATCAGGGGTCTACCTTAATCTTAACACTAATAACTCAAACATCTTTTAATTTCATTTTTGAGCATGTTATTTGATCATGTTTGTTTATTTAAATTTAATTAAAAGAACTACCAATTTTCATAATCAGTTAAGACTGAAACAGTAGTTTTTTTAACAAAGTATTCAGGTTTTAAAAATGTATTAATCTCGATCAGACTCCTTGAATTTTATCCAAATGGATTTTGGATCTTTCTTTGATAGTTTATGAAGATCATTTTTTGGTAGTACTTCTGAGTTGTGTATAATTTATTCTCTATTGATCAAACCTTAAAAAAACCCCAAAACGAGCTGTTATGCAGACTGATGACTTCTTATATACTGACATTAGATTCAGGTGGACAATAAATGATTTTTTTTTACAGCAACACCTATTGTTACAAATAGTAGACAAAAAATGACTTATATGTGATATAATAAAAATCTAACTCATCGTGCTAAAGGTTGAGTTATTTTAAAGAAAAAATATTTAGATAAATATCAACCTAATTCAAATCAATGTTTTAGATCTGCAAGATTGGATCAATATGCATTTTCAAACAATATATTTCAAACTTTACTGAATATTGAGAATTTAAACAAGTTGTTGCATGTCTGGCTGACAGGATGATAATCTGCTATTATCAATCACAGAATTTTCAGATTCATTTTAATTTAATTACTTCTTTTTTTAAATTTTCTATTACCGGTATCTTTTGTACACAAAATTTCTCAAAAACTCTATTAACCAATAATACAACATATAATCTTGTACATTCTATAATCTCACTACTTTGTTTTCAGGAGAGGGTTCATACACTAAGCTGTTCAATAAAATATGCTTTTAATAAATTCACTTTAATTAATCTGATAGTGCTTTATTTCAAAATCATCATTTGCAACACAATTACACTATCCTGTGTAAATAAATCCTCGTCCATTGCTCTGCTTACTATGTAGCCGATTGCTGACTATGTCATCTTTGACGAATAACACACAGGGGTTTCTTATCTCATTAAAGATCGGCAAAACTCGGAGATCTGCTGCAGCTAGGATTTTCAGCACAATTAATTGAGCTGTGTGTTCTTATCTGATGCTTGTCAAAAGGGAAAGTTGCTATAAACTGATTTATATTTATCAAAGAAAATGTTTTTAGAAGAAAGTGATTTTGTGTCACCTGTCCTTTAAGAATTGTTTGAAATTTCACGTGAAATTCACATGAATCAATTCACATGAATTTCACGTGAAAGGGATTTCACGTTAAAATTGTGTGAAAATCATGTGAACTTTCACATGAATTTCACGTGAAGTTATTTCACGTGAAATTCACATGAACAATTTCACGTGAATTTCACTTCACACGAATTTCACGTGATTTTCGTGTGATTTTCACATGAACCTTCACGTGAAATTCACGTGAAACTCTTTTCACGTGAATTTCACGGGAGGCACAATTTAAAAATACTGAATATGTATTGCAATATTTCATACATGGATACAGTAATATGTAAAGATTGTTGTTTACTAATATATTTTTTCAAAATTATACAATTGCAACAAATGCCAATTTTTAATTGTACAACTTTTCATATACTGGTACTTGAATGGTAAATGACAGACATGCATTTTTGTAGGTTTCTAAGATGTAGTTGGACATAGCAAGAAGACCTTGTGATGACAATTCCTCTGATTAAACCATTCCTCTTGAATTCAAAGGTTATACTCTGCACTGCAGATGATATGATGGGGACAATAATTCAAGGTAATTTGAATAGTTTTTTTTAGGTGGATTGTTTGTATGAAGAATACAATATCATTTTGAAGTTTGATAGAAGTTTAAAGATTCAGGAAAGAACGAGGATATTAATATAAATTATATTACATGTAGTTAAGTGAGGATAGTACTGGATTTCCTCAAGAATCAATTTTTCAGTACCTTTTTATCTTGTTTACAACTAATCCTGTCAATTTTATAAATAGTAACAACTCTATTTCACTCTATCTTTTCACTGTCTTTATAAACATTTCAGAAATTATCCTATTATGCATGTGCAGAATAATACACTGACAAAGGAGATTTTGGAGGTTGTAGACAAGGCAACTAAGATTAGGTAAAGTTGAAATGTTTATATTGTAAACCCTAAAGAAAAAAAAGAAATGCTAATGATTGAATTTGCTCTCTCTCTCTCTCTCTCTCTCTCTCTCTCTCTCTCTCTCTCTCTCGTTTTATTGCTTTTTAACAAAAATTAGTACGCCTGAGAATACAAAGAATTATAAGCAAAATAGTTATCACATCATAAATTTTATTTCATATTCAACATGAAAGAGCTTCAAAGCCATTTTGTAAAAAAAAAGAATACTAAATTTTAAAAAAAATCCTCTTATTTTTTGTCTTTCAGATTGAAGCACCAAAGAGTATCTTACATATATTTGTATAAATACAGAGAAAATAAAACTTAAAGAATTTTAAATCAAAGTTTTTCTGTTTATTAAGAGGTGGCTGCCAGGGTTTGTGATATGAATGATCCATATTTTTGGATCCAATGGAGGCATTGATTTCAAAATCAATTGACCAGTTGAATATATTAACGTAAATGATAAATACGTGTTTAAGAAAGCTTGATTAATAAATCAGATTTTGAATATTTAAATGTTCTTATTTTGTAGAGTTACATTTATATATAAAAGTGCACATGCTGTGAAAATTAATAACAAAACAACTTATGACGTGTATTAACCATCATTTGAGTGTGGAAAAAACTAATAAAATGGGTAAATAAAGCTGAGACTTCACATGAAATTCATGTTAAATTCACGTGAATTTCACGTGAAATTCATGTGAAAATTTCACGTGAAATTCGTGTGAGTGCTCTTTTCACACGAATTTCACGTGAAAATTTTCACGTGAATTTTACGTGAGGCACAATTGCCTGTGTAGTAATCTCTTGTAACGACTAAGGAAGCCAGTTGATGCCACTTAGAAAAAAAATTATCTGGCGGCCGCCAGGTAATTATTTGGCGGCCGCCACTTATTATCTGGCGGCACCAACATAATTTTCTGACGACCGCCACATAATTTTCTAGCGGCCGCCACATTATTTTCTGGCGGCCGTCACATAATTATCTAGCGACCGCCAGATAAAACTTGACTTCCTCATGCGCGCGCATGCTTTAATGGGATCTTTTAGGGAGTAGTGGATACACTCTAATCTATTAGTTATATTAATAATGCAGAGCTTAAGTTTTGAAACACTGGTGGAGTGGAATGTACATTAAACTTTATTCAAATCTAGAATTTTAGAGTTACTTTGTGCCTTAAATTATTTTTTGTAAAACACTGTATTTCAGAGTTGTTTATAAACTTTTAATACTGAACTAAACACCCGTTCAGGAAGTCTTAAGAGGGCTCGATGGTCGTAGCCATTTTAAGAGGCTTTATTGATCTCCTTTAGAAAAAGAGCTCCAAATAAAAGAATTGGAATTACCCAAATTTAAAAAGTAAAATATATGGATATGTCTTCACTAAAGTTTAGTTAATAGCAAAACAAATTGTATTATAAAATTCTAGGTAGATCTGATGGTTAATTAGTTGACCATTGAGCTCTTAATAATAAAAAAAACCTTAACTTTAGAGGACTGTTATGTAAAAATGTATAAGTGAAACGAAAGCACTGCCTTCTATATGTATTAATTTTGGTATAAGAATTTAAAAACACAGATGACAGACATTTTTTTTTTCTTCACGACAGCTTGCACAGGCAATTTCACGGATGAGGATCCAGCTAAGACTTTATAAAGATAAACTTAGATACTGGGGAATTATTTAAATTCGTGAGGGCCAAATTTCGTAAATTCTTGGTTTTGGGTTTTTTTTTATTCTTGGGGACGTAAATTCGTAGATGCAACAATTTTTTAGTTTCAGTAAGAAAGAATACTTTTTCTATTTTTTTTCGTTGAGGATGTAAATTTGTGGGGAAGGGCTACCCACAAATACCACGAAAACTGAGCCACCACGAATTCTAATGATTCCACAGTAAATGTGTACTAGCTTTCGTGACCATATAAATAAAACAGGTTAACTGACTGTAGTAGATCTGTATATGTATCCTTATTTATATACAATAAAATATGTTCAATTCAATTCAAATCTGTGTTTTTAAACTGTTAAACAGCGGCTCTGTCAACATCCATATTCTCAACCAAATATAAATACAACAACAAACACATTTTTGCAAAACAACTTTTATGGCGGCCGCCATATAATTATGTGGCGGCCGCCAGATAAATTATGTGGCGGCCGCCAGATATTATATAGCGGCCACCATATTTAATATGGCGGCCGCTAGATAATCATGTGGCGGCCGCCAGATAATTATATGGCGGCCGCCAAAAACTATCTGGCGGCCGCCAGATAAATTTTTTTTTT
>WFKH01011926.1:3275058-3289050 GCA_016163765.1 Magallana hongkongensis | reverse complement strand
TATTTTACTGTAAGCATGCTTCTTGGTTTCCTGCGAATTCTTTATTTACCAATACTATTTAGTGCAAGTCGTGTACAAAATATTGTGTAAGTAACTATTATAATTATTGAATAACAAATTAAGATTCACACACTACAAACAAATCTCTAAATTTCGTATACTACAAGTCATTTCTTAGAATATTTATATCTACTTCACATGCAAATAAATACCGGTAATATAAAAAAATTATATCCCCTTTTGATACGCTCAATATTTGACGTGGTAAGCTAAAAAGGCATGTGGAAACTGTAAACATCAGAAATCCCCTTTCTAAAATTGGAATTGGTAGGACAACAAAGAAGTTCATAAAAATCGGAAAAAGTCATTCAAAAGCATTCAAGCCTAACAATAACAACTATGATTGTCATCCTTAAATACACGATCAAACAAACCAACAAAAGTTATTTTAAAATCCGAATAAACAAATAATACATCGCGGACTATTTTTTCTCTAAAAAAACATTCTAAAGCAAGGCGCCCTGTTTAGAGACCCTGTCTTAATGAATTATAGGGTCAACTCAGCGCCCTGGCGCCGACAATTGGTGGTTATATCTCCCCTTTTGAGACCGGATTCCGTCAGGGGACACCCGTTCCCCCGAGAATCCGGTCTCACCTTGATGGCACACCTCCTAGTTTGGGCGCTAGGTGCCCTGTTTAGAGACCCTGTCTTAATGAATTATAGGGTCAACTCAGCGCCCTGACGCCGAAAATCGGTGCTTATATCTCCCATTTTGAGACCGGATTCCGTCAGGAGACACCCATTCCCCCGAGGATCCGGTCTCACTTTGATGGCACACCTCCTAGTTTGTGCGCTAGGCGCCCTGTTTAGAGACCCTGTCTTAATGAATTATAGGGTCAACTCAGCGCCCTGACGCCGAAAATCGGTGCTTATATCTCCCATTTTGAGACCGGATTCCGTCAGGGGACACTCGTTCCCCCGAGAATCCGGTCTCAACTTGATGGCACACCTCCTAGTTTGGGCGCTAGGCGTCCTGTTTAGAGTCCCTGTCTTAATGAATTATAGGGTCAACTCAGCGCCCTGGCGCCGAAAACCGGTGCTTATATTTCCCCTTTTGAGACCGGATTCCGTCAGGGGACACCCGTCCCCCCGAGAATCCGGTCTCAGCTAGATGGCACACTTCCTAGTTTGGGCGCTAAGCACTGTTTTATCTCATTATTCATTGCAATCGGGATCGGAACTCTCCAAAAAATAGTCGATAAAAATACACTAAAAATTGTTATTAGGTAGCTTATTGGCAGGTAGCTTGACTAAAGCGGGAAAGTATATGTATTTACTTGTTGCATTGCATCCTTTATAATGTATACTTTGAAGAGACATCTAAAATGTGTAAAAAGTGAACCAATAGTGGCAAAGAACAACTAATTTTGACTCCTTTGTAGTAAAGAAAACGCAGCAAATATTTAAGGTATCCGACAGATACGAGGGTTGTTAGAAAAGTTCGCGGACAATTTCAATTGTGAGCACACTATTCGTAGATACCAGCAACTTTTTAAGATTTAATCTTGACGTATTTTTTAATTATTATGTAAAATTTGATTTTTTAAATGCGCCCAAAAAATATACGTCTTATTTATTTTGATAAGATATGCTTCACGGAACATGTTAGTTTTTGATTTTTATATTTTGTATACATTTTTTCTTATCAATAAAATGTACCATTTAAGCGCATAAAATAAAAGATATTTAATAACTTATGATCGACATTTTGTGAAAGTTTCAATTGAAAAAAAGAATTTTTGACCGTTTTATCACCGAATTTGGACGAACAACGCTTGATAAATGAGTTAAAAACGTTGACGTCACTGGACATCATGGAGCACCGGGCCTTCATTTGATTTGTGTGCACGGAGAAAAATCTCCGATGGAGACCAGAAGATTCTTAGAAGCTGGTATTTTTATAGGACAAAGGTTTACAATTAGAATCACAATGATTTAAAGATGGAAGATCTGATATTTTGAGCTCTAACAACACCCAAACCCTCAACCCCCAACCCCCACCCAACCGCCCCATACAGCCCTGATGATTTCACTTTATTTCCTTATTTAAGGTCGGAACTGCGTGGGAAGATAATTTCGGGCCTAAATGATCTACGATATGCCACAAAAGACATTAAGCAAAAATTTGACAAATAGAGGAATGAACGTGCATTTTATAAATGGGTTAAATGACTTAAAAAGTGTGTGGAAATGAAAGTTGTTTACTTTGAAAAAGAGTAACAGATTTGACCTTCAGTTATTTGACGTCGTGGCAATATGAAATGGTGCTCCGTAAATCTAAATTTCATGCAAAGTAAAATCGCTCTATCTTTTGAAGACAAATTCAAATATATATTTTTTGCATACTTATTTTCAATTGGTAGTCATTTAATAAAACAAACGCCATCCTACAAAGTACACAGTAATTTTTCCATAAATTGCTTTGTCCGTGAATTTTTTAACTACCCTCGTATATATTGGCTTCATATGATGACTTATGTATGACTTGACTTATTCCTCTTCGCTCCTTGGGGAACACAGGGCCGCTCATACTCAATATACTTAGATATAATTTTTATTTTTAATTATCAGTAAAAAAAAAAGCGGAATGTGTCCAAGTATAAGACCTCTTCCTGTTCTTGGGGAGTTGCCTCTATCCCCGTTGCTTTTAGTCTATAAAATTTAACTTTAAAAACAAAATTTATCCGGTATAAAATTTGTTTTTCAATCGTGTTTCTATTCCGAACGATTAAATACATCTTTCCACCACAGCATTATGTCTATTCTTATTTCACTTTTTTTTTTTTTCAAAAATGTGATTGCCCCATTACCCTTAATACAATCTTCATTAAATAATAACTGCCTAGGTAATGAGATTTTAGAAAATTTCTCTTGTAAATCGTTTTCTACTCTAAATGCTTCGAATTGGTATCAAAGTATTTATTACATGTTGATATTCAAGGTTAGAAAAATGGGTCCTAATATGGATCGGATAACTTATGACATTCCTATGTTTACTTCATAAGAATATACCAATACGTCAGTTTCAAATCGCTTCAGTAACATTTTATTATCTTTGTCAATCATAAATGTTATGAAGACGCATTAACGTTATTTATGCGTGGATATTTCGATGACTAGAAATAGATAAAATAAAAGCTACTAAAGGTAGCTTAATTGATGTTAGGGGATGATTTAGACTTAATAGGTATTACACTTACGTACCAATCAGAGATGTGTTTAGTGTAAATTCAAGTGTAGTTTGATCCGAATATTAAAACTTGATATAGCAGTCATTTGACATTCATTGGAGTTTTTTGTCCGTTTGTTTCCCGACTTTTTTTCCTCTCTATCCTATTCAATCTTAGTATTCAAGAACGACTATAACACATCATTTAACATTTGTTTTTTTTTTTAATTTCTCTATCTTATTTTCCCCCGGGTTGTTTTCTATTTTTTCAGGATACCCTAGTGAGAGTATTTAAGTAATAACAATATCTAATGAATTATTTTTTGCTCGAATCAAGTTTATTTGCCCTTGTGGTGGGGTCAGAGGGATATATGATTGTCACAGAAAGTCCGAGGCCTATATTTGGAAATTTTATTACGTGAATGTAATAAATGTTTCAGTCGGGCGGGGGGGGGGGGGGGTCAAGACCTAGATCTCCCCCTCTCAGCGCATGTTTTAAGCTCACCTGAACCGAAGGTTCAAGTGAGCTTTTCTGATCATTCGTCGTCTGTCTGTCCGTCCGTCTGTCCGTCACCCCGTCTGTAAACTTTTCAATTTTTTTACTTCTTTTCTAAAACCACTAAGCAAATTTTAACCAAACTTTGTACAAACAAACCGTTAGGAAAGGGGTCTCTCAATTCTTAAAATAAAAGGCACAACCCTTTTTAAAGGGTAGATAATTGCGAAACAGTAAAAATAGGGTGGCTGTCTTTAAAAATCTTATTCTCAAGACCCATTGCACTAGAAATGCGAAAGTTTACATGTACACCAAAGCTTGAATATATAGTGAAAATCCAACATAAAAATATATAGGGAAAATGTTTATTTTTTTTTACTATGCAAGCATCCTTCTATAATGTAGAAATGTAGAATGTAGAATGTAGAATGTAGAAATTAATGTTCTTAATTGTTAAAATCGTGACCCCCGGACTAATACTGGGGTCATCAAGTGGGGTTCAAAATTTAACTTACTAGAAAAAATATAGGGATAATGTTTAAAAATCTTCTCCTCAAGAACTGCGATGCACCAATTTTTGAGATTACTTTGAAATCATCCCCTAATAATGTTAATTCTAAATTGTTGAAATTGTAAACTCCGGACTAGGACTTTGGGCCCCAAGAGGGGTTCAAAGTTTAGCATAAAAATAAATTGCGAACATGTTTAAAAATCTTATTCTCTACCTACCTAGTCCGTATTGCACTTGAAGGCACATGGGGCAAGAACTAGGGATTTCCATTATTCTCTGTTCTTGGCCATCCTTTTCGCCTCTCCAGAGGCAAGGTTCATGTCCTTAAGTTCTTTTTCGACAGTTCGCCTCCATGTTGTTAATGGTCGGCCTTTCCTCCTTTTCCCTTCTGGTGTCCATCTCACGAACTACAATGCTACACTTACTATGCAAGCATTCTTATAAAGGGTAGATTCTAGATTGTTTAAATTGTGATTCTAGAATAATACTGGGGCCCTAATAGGGGTTCAATTTTTAACTTCAAGTGAGCGATGTGGCCCATGGGCCTCTTGTTGATGTGTCATACGGCGCTATCATAAATATATATGCCCACTACTCCGAATAACGGATCAAATATCAAAACATTTAGCAAAAATGTGTCTGTATGTTATGTATACGATATTTTTGACATTATGATTATATCAATTTTCAGCTCCATATACTATAGGAAATTTCACATTTTGATGTAGTGAAAACGCAATGAAAAAAATAATTACATACTCATACGTCATTCCTACATGGCGCTATTTACAGAAACAGATGTGTAGAGCATTAGTTTGCCAGCTAGATTCTTAATGGCATAAGATACATATGTCAAAGGGTAAATGCATACCCATCTTATTTCAACACGACCCTTGATCCTGAGAAGGTAAATTCCTCAATGTTATTGATATATTTGACATATTCTGTATAACTTAAGTTTGTTTGTTTTTTTTAATTTAGATATTGAACTTTTATCGAATATGTTTATTCTCTATATAGAGAAAGAAAAAAAAAAGAGACGACATAATATAGCCGTAAAAAAATTTAAACTCGTAATTTTTTTTTCAAACGAAAAAGTCTTTTTGAGTGTACAACAATGTTAAGATAATATAAAATACTTTTATATAATATGTTATTCATTTATTCTAAAACTACAGATACAAAAAAAGTTATCATTTGTATATACGATGTAAAACAATATATAGAGTTTACATTAAAAACGAAATTGAACTGAATACATTTTACATTACATCATTAGTCCATTGCCTTTTAAGGAGTTATAATGCATAAATTGAGAACAAACATTTTTGATATATTTAATAAAATTCTTATATATCCAAATTGGATGTTCTTTGGCATTCTTTAAATGATTAAAGTCCTTTTTTTTTTTGGGGGGGGGGGTTAAATTTATCGATAACGCGTCTATAAATTGATTATTTCCTGATAAAAAAAAAGCATCAAATCACTTTACGTTGTTCAATCACTATACTTCGAAATACGTAAGAACATTATGCTGATGTGATAATGTTATGGGTTTTTTTTAACATTAAGGTTTATATATTGATTAAATATAGAAAATAAACATGCAAATTTATATGGTATTGTGCATACATTTCAATAAATAATTCAAGAGGTGTCATCAATTTTATTAGATTAAGTCACTGAACGAAAATAACAGAAGTACACCAATGCTTGAATAGAGCAAAATTAATTCATGCTGTGTATTGTATTTAAAAGAAAAAGTCGTTTCTTTGACTTTCAAGAATAACAACATATTTTACTGTAGAATTTATGAAAATAGTATCGTTCTTTATTCGATATTCATTTTTTAGTTGAAATAATGCATTCTAAACTTGAAAGAAATATGTACAACTAGAAATTAAAAAAGAAAAAAAAGAAATGGCGTACTTTAAGATTATTGATGCGTGTGGTTTTCACCTTTAAAGCCCCGTCTGACACAGATTGAAACGAACTAGTGTCATATTCAGTCCTAATAACTTTCTATTATATTTTGTATACTACCTGGTCACAAAGCATAGTGCAAAATGCCTTCAATATGTATAGGTGTCGTATTTTTGGCGTTATCTCACGCTTATGGTGAGTTTTTCTTAGCTGTGTGTAGTATATTTATTTTCAAAGTAAACGTTTACGAGCATTAACGACATTTTTTTAAAAAAATTGTTGTTTTTGTTTGTATTGTATTATCTAATTAATTGATGGATATATAAAAATGTAGCCTAACATTTCAGTGAATCATTTTTTTTCCAGTTTTAAATAAAACTTACTTTTAATATCTGTATTGCATGGAATACGGAAGCCCTTTGGTGCCAGGTGAAAAAAAAAATTTATCTGGCGGCCGCCAGATAGTTTTTGGCGGCCGCCATATAATTATCTGGCGGCCGCCACATGATTATCTAGCGGCCGCCATATTAAATATGGTGGCCGCTATATAATATCTGGCGGCCGCCACATAATTTATCTGGCGGCCGCCACATAATTATATGGCGGCCGCCATAAAAGTTGTTTTGCAAAAATGTGTTTGTTGTTGTATTTATATTTGGTTGAGAATATGGATGTTGACAGAGCCGCTGTTTAACAGTTTAAAAACACAGATTTGAATTGAATTGAACATATTTTATTGTATATAAATAAGGATACATATACAGATCTACTACAGTCAGTTAACCTGTTTTATTTATATGGTCACGAAAGCTAGTACACATTTACTGTGGAATCATTAGAATTCGTGGTGGCTCAGTTTTCGTGGTATTTGTGGGTAGCCCTTCCCCACAAATTTACATCCTCAACGAAAAAAAATAGAAAAAGTATTCTTTCTTACTGAAACTAAAAAATTGTTGCATCTACGAATTTACGTCCCCAAGAATAAAAAAAAACCCAAAACCAAGAATTTACGAAATTTGGCCCTCACGAATTTAAATAATTCCCCAGTATCTAAGTTTATCTTTATAAAGTCTTAGCTGGATCCTCATCCGTGAAATTGCCTGTGCAAGCTGTCGTGAAGAAAAAAAAAATGTCTGTCATCTGTGTTTTTAAATTCTTATACCAAAATTAATACATATAGAAGGCAGTGCTTTCGTTTCACTTATACATTTTTACATAACAGTCCTCTAAAGTTAAGGTTTTTTTTATTATTAAGAGCTCAATGGTCAACTAATTAACCATCAGATCTACCTAGAATTTTATAATACAATTTGTTTTGCTATTAACTAAACTTTAGTGAAGACATATCCATATATTTTACTTTTTAAATTTGGGTAATTCCAATTCTTTTATTTGGAGCTCTTTTTCTAAAGGAGATCAATAAAGCCTCTTAAAATGGCTACGACCATCGAGCCCTCTTAAGACTTCCTGAACGGGTGTTTAGTTCAGTATTAAAAGTTTATAAACAACTCTGAAATACAGTGTTTTACAAAAAATAATTTAAGGCACAAAGTAACTCTAAAATTCTAGATTTGAATAAAGTTTAATGTACATTCCACTCCACCAGTGTTTCAAAACTTAAGCTCTGCATTATTAATATAACTAATAGATTAGAGTGTATCCACTACTCCCTAAAAGATCCCATTAAAGCATGCGCGCGCATGAGGAAGTCAAGTTTTATCTGGCGGTCGCTAGATAATTATGTGACGGCCGCCAGAAAATAATGTGGCGGCCGCTAGAAAATTATGTGGCGGTCGTCAGAAAATTATGTTGGTGCCGCCAGATAATAAGTGGCGGCCGCCAAATAATTACCTGGCGGCCGCCAGATAATTTTTTTTCTAAGTGGCATCAACTGGCTTCCTTAGTCGTTACAAGAGATTACTACACAGGCAATTGTGCCTCACGTAAAATTCACGTGAAAATTTTCACGTGAAATTCGTGTGAAAAGAGCACTCACACGAATTTCACGTGAAATTTTCACATGAATTTCACGTGAAATTCACGTGAATTTAACATGAATTTCATGTGAAGTCTCAGCTTTATTTACCCATTTTATTAGTTTTTTCCACACTCAAATGATGGTTAATACACGTCATAAGTTGTTTTGTTATTAATTTTCACAGCATGTGCACTTTTATATATAAATGTAACTCTACAAAATAAGAACATTTAAATATTCAAAATCTGATTTATTAATCAAGCTTTCTTAAACACGTATTTATCATTTACGTTAATATATTCAACTGGTCAATTGATTTTGAAATCAATGCCTCCATTGGATCCAAAAATATGGATCATTCATATCACAAACCCTGGCAGCCACCTCTTAATAAACAGAAAAACTTTGATTTAAAATTCTTTAAGTTTTATTTTCTCTGTATTTATACAAATATATGTAAGATACTCTTTGGTGCTTCAATCTGAAAGACAAAAAATAAGAGGATTTTTTTTAAAATTTAGTATTCTTTTTTTTTACAAAATGGCTTTGAAGCTCTTTCATGTTGAATATGAAATAAAATTTATGATGTGATAACTATTTTGCTTATAATTCTTTGTATTCTCAGGCGTACTAATTTTTGTTAAAAAGCAATAAAACGAGAGAGAGAGAGAGAGAGAGAGAGAGAGAGAGAGAGAGAGAGAGAGCAAATTCAATCATTAGCATTTCTTTTTTTTCTTTAGGGTTTACAATATAAACATTTCAACTTTACCTAATCTTAGTTGCCTTGTCTACAACCTCCAAAATCTCCTTTGTCAGTGTATTATTCTGCACATGCATAATAGGATAATTTCTGAAATGTTTATAAAGACAGTGAAAAGATAGAGTGAAATAGAGTTGTTACTATTTATAAAATTGACAGGATTAGTTGTAAACAAGATAAAAAGGTACTGAAAAATTGATTCTTGAGGAAATCCAGTACTATCCTCACTTAACTACATGTAATATAATTTATATTAATATCCTCGTTCTTTCCTGAATCTTTAAACTTCTATCAAACTTCAAAATGATATTGTATTCTTCATACAAACAATCCACCTAAAAAAAACTATTCAAATTACCTTGAATTATTGTCCCCATCATATCATCTGCAGTGCAGAGTATAACCTTTGAATTCAAGAGGAATGGTTTAATCAGAGGAATTGTCATCACAAGGTCTTCTTGCTATGTCCAACTACATCTTAGAAACCTACAAAAATGCATGTCTGTCATTTACCATTCAAGTACCAGTATATGAAAAGTTGTACAATTAAAAATTGGCATTTGTTGCAATTGTATAATTTTGAAAAAATATATTAGTAAACAACAATCTTTACATATTACTGTATCCATGTATGAAATATTGCAATACATATTCAGTATTTTTAAATTGTGCCTCCCGTGAAATTCACGTGAAAAGAGTTTCACGTGAATTTCACGTGAAGGTTCATGTGAAAATCACACGAAAATCACGTGAAATTCGTGTGAAGTGAAATTCACGTGAAATTGTTCATGTGAATTTCACGTGAAATAACTTCACGTGAAATTCATGTGAAAGTTCACATGATTTTCACACAATTTTAACGTGAAATCCCTTTCACGTGAAATTCATGTGAATTGATTCATGTGAATTTCACGTGAAATTTCAAACAATTCTTAAAGGACAGGTGACACAAAATCACTTTCTTCTAAAAACATTTTCTTTGATAAATATAAATCAGTTTATAGCAACTTTCCCTTTTGACAAGCATCAGATAAGAACACACAGCTCAATTAATTGTGCTGAAAATCCTAGCTGCAGCAGATCTCCGAGTTTTGCCGATCTTTAATGAGATAAGAAACCCCTGTGTGTTATTCGTCAAAGATGACATAGTCAGCAATCGGCTACATAGTAAGCAGAGCAATGGACGAGGATTTATTTACACAGGATAGTGTAATTGTGTTGCAAATGATGATTTTGAAATAAAGCACTATCAGATTAATTAAAGTGAATTTATTAAAAGCATATTTTATTGAACAGCTTAGTGTATGAACCCTCTCCTGAAAACAAAGTAGTGAGATTATAGAATGTACAAGATTATATGTTGTATTATTGGTTAATAGAGTTTTTGAGAAATTTTGTGTACAAAAGATACCGGTAATAGAAAATTTAAAAAAAGAAGTAATTAAATTAAAATGAATCTGAAAATTCTGTGATTGATAATAGCAGATTATCATCCTGTCAGCCAGACATGCAACAACTTGTTTAAATTCTCAATATTCAGTAAAGTTTGAAATATATTGTTTGAAAATGCATATTGATCCAATCTTGCAGATCTAAAACATTGATTTGAATTAGGTTGATATTTATCTAAATATTTTTTCTTTAAAATAACTCAACCTTTAGCACGATGAGTTAGATTTTTATTATATCACATATAAGTCATTTTTTGTCTACTATTTGTAACAATAGGTGTTGCTGTAAAAAAAAATCATTTATTGTCCACCTGAATCTAATGTCAGTATATAAGAAGTCATCAGTCTGCATAACAGCTCGTTTTGGGGTTTTTTTAAGGTTTGATCAATAGAGAATAAATTATACACAACTCAGAAGTACTACCAAAAAATGATCTTCATAAACTATCAAAGAAAGATCCAAAATCCATTTGGATAAAATTCAAGGAGTCTGATCGAGATTAATACATTTTTAAAACCTGAATACTTTGTTAAAAAAACTACTGTTTCAGTCTTAACTGATTATGAAAATTGGTAGTTCTTTTAATTAAATTTAAATAAACAAACATGATCAAATAACATGCTCAAAAATGAAATTAAAAGATGTTTGAGTTATTAGTGTTAAGATTAAGGTAGACCCCTGATTTTGATGAACTCAAGAAATTTACAAACATATTTGCTTACATGTAGCAGGATCTGGTAATACTTCTTAAAATCAAAAATCCTTTATTAAGTCCAGTTAACTTAATTAGGGCTTAATTAGGGTTTAAGATCTGGTGACATTCCTCGTTACGAAAGGTCTTTATATATTATCACTTACTATGTGGTGACAAAACAAAATCCTTTATTTAGCAACAATGATTCCATATTTTTGATGACTTTTATCTTTTGAAAATCCAACATCTGACACATTTTTTTTCCAGCGTTAAACACATAGGTCAATAAAAAGTTAATTTAACAGCTCACAATTTTTACTCCTATTCATAATTGCTGAGGAAACAGAAATGGGGTTTCTAAGCTTAGAATAATTCATGTTTATGTACAGGGTTCTCAAACTTTTAATAGCAATTAGCAAAATTTATTGACTTCAGATTTTAGATAAGAGCAAGTTAGAAATTCCTAGGGTTGAAAGATACAGCGAATGGGTAGTGTGTGTCGGCTATTACGCGCACCGAAGGTTTCCGATCTCAGAGGCTTCAGATATGCATATTGAGGTCACGAGTCTTATCAGCTCAGAAATTCAGCAATAGCTGTGAAACAGATGGGAGTAGCAGGGGAAATTTTGCAGAAATTGTATCACACTCACAATCCAACTTGTTGGTCAATGTTTTTGTGATTGTGTCACCTGTCCTTTAAACAACCCTGATTAATTTTTCAAGATGAGTATTATACCTTAGTACTGGCTGAAAGTTGTTGAACTTAATTTATATACTATAATACTTTCGAGGTTACACTAAAGTGATATAACAGTACTGTAGTAATGCATATAACAACAAAAAACTTTAGCAATTGACGATATCTAATATGTAAATAAAATAAAAAAAATAATAAGCCTATCAATAAAATGCCATCAACACACATGCTAACAATTTCAACTAGTACAATATTATTTCAATGCTATTGAATGAATTCCGGATTGAAGTCTGAATCGGCTTTGAATTAGTCCTGCCCGTGCCGACGTCACATTTTTACGTCACAGTTTGAAGCAGAAGATGGACTGCACTGTGTATGTTATGCTGTGGACTGGTGGGGGGGGGGGGGGCGCTTGACTTCGCCAACATCGAAATATGAAAACAGGATACATCACCTTTATTACGGATGAACATGTCCAGGTTTTGGTGAGTGACTTATCTAGGCCTATTTGTTTAAGTTACCAGAGATTGTTTGTATAGGTTTCCTCTTTAAAAAATAAAAAGCCTAAATATTGTAAAATATAGGGCGCCTTGTTTCAACGCACTTTGAAAAATTACGCACTTTGAAAAAAAATTTCAAAGTGCGTTAATTTTGGGACCAAGTCTACGCACTTTAAAAAAATATATATATATTTTTTTTCAAAGTGCGTTAATATCGTCGATATTAACGCACTTTGAAAAAAAATTGTTCAGGGTTTAGTCGAAATAATATATAATTTTAGATACAAAATATAATTGTTTAAACCTTGTGAATCTTAATGGGATATATTTTTAGAAACAACCCAATGCATTCTCTGCTAACTTGATAAACAGTTAGATTTTTTTTCTTTTCTCATAAGCTTATGTAGTTTGACGATTTACATAAAGAACTACTCGGGAGATTTGAATTATCCAAATGTGACATAATATAAAATGCAACGCTTAGTAACTGCATTTTCCCTTTTTGTGTATGCAACACACTTACTGTTATCTGGTACATTTTGCTGTGCCAGAAACGAAAATGATTTAATTTATTTATTGATAATGGAGATAATGTATAACATGTTTCAACTGGTTTCAATTGCATATGCATACTTCACGTGAAATTAACCTGAATTTCACGTGAGGTACAATTGCCTGTATATATCATGTTTATTCCTTGTAATGAAATATTCCGTATTATGTTTATTTTAGATACGGTTTACAGGATCATTCACTTGTTTTTGATATATTTTTACCCTAATTGAATTTCCAAAATAGAACAATACATCATTTATGAATCTACTACAGTTTAAACATTAGTTGATTTAGCTATTACTCTACCAAAATTTTATAACTAGTTCAAATATCAAAGGTCGAAGTGTACACTAAATATTATAAGTAGTATACTATATGTAAGGATTTGACATAAATTAGATCGTCTGTATTTTAACGCGTTTTAAAAGAATTCGTTTCAAAATGGCTTTGTTATATATTTAAACGTCATAGAACAGATTTTAAAACTTTGAATCGCGTTTAGTTGATGATCCGTGACTGCCAACTCGACGTGATCCGACCCTTTGGATCAAGTAACTGGTTACTGAAGTATTTACCTCGATCATGATTATTTACTCTGAATTTTTATACTTGCATGAATATGTTTTCTTTATCCAATTTATTTATTAGTTTTTTAATATAACTATTTTATTTTATGATTAAACCGAGGCAAGCTACTTACAAACACGTTGATAAAACAGGACTATCAACAGTCTCGTTTGAAGTCATCTTTTCGTAAGTTCTATGGTCGATACAATGATCTTGTCAGCAAATACAATCTTCCACTGGGTCGCATGCTGACTGACGTTTTTCATATTAGTTGTTAGACCATAATTATTCACCTAATTGTCTACTGACCTTTCCGTTTTTTCCCGATTACGACAGAGAACACACTGCAGGAGTGACCAGTCAGCAGAGGATGCTCACTCCTCCATGGTACCCGATCCTACCTCTAATTTTTTTAGGTCCGTGTTGCTCTGCTTTGAATTTGTATTTCGTTTTTTGAATTTTTGAGATGGTTTGTTATTGTCATTTTTTTCATGATTGTTGTACAAAAAATGTGTATATAAGGAGTTTCCATTTGAATTGCCTCTGCCCCAATTAAGTTCCCTCCCAAAATGGAAGTATGGTGGAAAAACATCGAAAGGAGTAATTAAAGGCTCACGGAGGATATTAGG
>WFKH01011926.1:3247983-3261022 GCA_016163765.1 Magallana hongkongensis | reverse complement strand
TGTACATTTTATATATATATATATATATATATATATAAAATGTACACTAGTTACGTTATCTTCTTTAATTGCAAAATACATTTCTAAAGAAATGGTATTTTAACACTTTTACAGTACATGCTCTCTGCCGTGCTTTGAATTTGTTCGCATACAGAGGATGAAGATATGCCATTCAGTCAACTTTCAGGTATCTTTCAGTTACATTTTAGTTGACTGAATGGCACAGTTCCATCCTGTGATTACGACCTATATAGCATTGTATACTCTGTTCATATTAAAAGAAAACAAAACATAATTACTTACATTTTAGTTACTTATACAGATAAATTTACCACTTTAACAATAAATCAGCAGAGCTAAAATGATGTATTCAAGAGATCAATCTCTTGTCTTTTAAATAAGAATCTAACCTTTATCACAATTTTATTTGCATGAAAATAAATCAGTAAACGGTTTATTCATAATGTACATTGATTTACAAACGCAGTAAAGCAGTTCCAATAAAATTCTGTATAACGATATCAAAACAACTTACAAAAATTAACTTAATAACTTTCGTTCAATCGAATCTATCTTAATACAGCTAATATATATATATACATGCTTACTTTGTAAAACTAAAAGTAAAACTATTTTAGTTAGTATTAGTGTGCCGTTTTTCTAATTTGGTTGATTAATTTGTTTAGCTATGCAATCTATAACAATTAATATAGTATAGTTTGATTATATTACTTCCAAAACACGAAATCATGATAAGGTTACATATATTCACATAATTAATTAACTTAGCTTGCAAAGCACTGAAACAAAATGATTATAATACTTTGTTGAACAATTAAAATTGTTTACTTGAGGAGGCCGGGTGGTCAACAAAATTAACCATCAGATCAGTCTTGATTTTTATCAAATGATTTGTTAAGCTATAAACCATAATTAGGTAAAGAAATCGATAAAGTTTTACTTTAACGTTTGAATGTTACCAGGTATCTTTATACAGAGCTCTTCTTTTTAGAGAGATTTATATGGTCTAAAAAAAGCCGCGACCATCCAGCCCTCATGATAATTCATGCATGGAATGCTGCAATTTTTACAAAACTTAGGGAATGTCAACTGTCACTTAATAAACATGTTTCTACAACGTTCACTGATTGGAGTAGATGCTCTCTGACGTACTTTGGATGTGGTCGTATAACGCCCTGTATACCATCTGATATTCATCCTGTTCAAATAAAGAAAAAAAAACAAGAACATACACAGGTTCAACTGCAAAAACATATTGCATTTAGCAAATTTTCAATAAATGAATCCGGCAAAACTATAGAACTTCTATTAATGTTAATATTATTAAAGTTATAAATAAAAACAGTATCGTAGAAGTTAACATCGAATGGATCTATTAGTAAAATAATGTCATGTAATTTAAAAGTAATAATGTAAAAAGACACATAAAAACGTATTTTACAGGAATGAGAGCAAAACTCGATGTGTGGTACTCATCATATCCAATATCACAAGCTTGGCATACTTTTCCTTCTTACAAATCTAAAACTTCTTATTAATAATTCAAAATCATTGTTACACAGTATGTATAAGACAATCGATGTGTTTAGTCGGAAAAAATCTTCTATCTTTGCGAAGAATTTATTTGTCACATATCTTTATTGTTAAACAACATGTCCATATACAGAATGTCCATATGTTGAATGAGTTAATCTCCTACCACATGATTTATCTATTTAATGACTTTTTTTTTAGTAGAATAACCTACCACCTAAGAACAGATTGTATTCGTCCAAGACTTGTTTATATGCAGAATGGCGTAAAATCTAAGCACATTATATATATATATATATATATATATATATATATATATATATATATATGTCCATCTACAGTCTGACTTACAATCTTACATAAGTCAAAATACGTTTATAATTACAGTGATTTTCAATGTTATGACATAACTCATTCATTAAATGACCTGTCCATATGCAGACTGGCTTACAATCTTTTTTTACAGTATATATTTGTCAATGACTTACAATGTTGGCACAGAACTCCGGACGTCTGACCTGTAGTTGCCTGACCGTAGTGAACACATCTGCCCCACCGTCCATGTCCAACTGTTGGATGGCGTTATGGACAGCTATGAACACTCCGCACAAAGAAGAGCCGTCGCTAGTTAATAAACAAAATAGTTCACCAAACATTTATCTCAAAACTACAGCAAAAACTCAACACTTTGTTAACCAAAGGAAAATCAATCAGGTTAAGAATAAATAAAAAGATGTGTTTATCTCAATATGTACGTTAAACATAGCGCAGAATGGCACTCTTTTAAGCAAGAGTTTACACCATTGTCGTTTGATTATTTCTAGTCATATTCTTTTATTCTCCAAACTGAAGCAAAACATATCAAGACTTTGCTTACTTAAATGATATCAATCAAATTTAAATCAAAAAGAGGTAATTATCTCAGTAACTAATTAAAAAATAGGTATATCGACACTGTAATACTCTTGTATAGAGGGTGCCTCTTTCAATCAATTATATCACACAAGCGTGTACGCCATTGCAGTTTGCTTAATTCTAATCTTTTGCTCACTTAGATAAATAAAAGCTGCATTTTCAAGCTTAAAAACACCGTTTCAAATGATGTTGTTTACGTACCTACATACTACCGTGATGGGATTTTCTGTCTCAGATAGCAATGCTGATGAAACCAAGCTCCGGAGGTGCGATGTATCATGGGAATTTTCAAATGGACCAATTCTTGCCCTCGGATCAACCACAACAACAGAATGGGACTCGTCCTCATTCTACAACAATTTTACTCCGACATTTTATTTAGAAGCATCTTTTCAACTTTGTCTATATTGTTTTTCGCACCCCATTTTATTTTCTAATGGTAAAAGTCTCTAATAATTTTACAAATTAACCAGTTAGTAATTGGTTTTCTTTATAAAACTATGTAAGTGCCAAAGAAAGCATACTTTTTCTTGAAGAATATCAATCAGGTGACATGTGACGTCAGTTTTTGACTTTGATTGACAGTGCACTGTAAAAGGTGTCACAACCGTTGATGAGGATGCATCTGGCAGCCAACTTCGAATCTGTTGGCAATAGGAACACATTTATACAAGTGAACACACGTTCTCTTGCATTTTCACATCGTATAATATATCGTGTTTAATTGCGTTGACAAATAATGTGGAATTATTTAAATTCCTGATAAGCAATTTTCCTGGATTTCGTGTTTTTTTGCTTATTCGTGTGGATGTAATTTCGTGGATGTGTGGGTTTGCAGTTTCAGAAAGAAAACAAACTCTTTCAAAATTAGTTTTTCATGGAGGATGTCAATTCGCGGGGTAGGGCTACCCACGAATACCACAAAAAATTGAGCCACCACGAATCCTAATGATTCCACAGTAAATTGTTTTTAATTATATTGTTTGAGAAGGTTAAATGTAAAGTACATATATTCTCGTTATACCAATGTTTTGATGTAATAGAGGTTTTTTTTCACATACCGATTCAATATCATGAACAGGGTCCATGCATATAACTGTGTCAGATTCATGATCATTGAGCAGGCGCAGGAAGTCCACAGCGCCATCTGGTGTTGGGTATTTTGTCACAATAAACCGCCTTGCGTTTGTCAATGACTATATTATAATTTGCAATGTTATTTCTTTTGAAAGTTTAAAACGAGAACATTCTTCTGATTAAAAAAAGCATGTGTACTTACCGGTACAAAGATGGCGTTTATGTAATTTCCTCTATTCGATACCGACGATGACAGAAATAAACTATACTTATCAACTGTAGAAGAAAAATAAGGTTTTTGTTCAAATTAAAAAAAAGAAACAAACAAACGATTTATGTTTGTCAAATGGTCACATGGGTATGGTCTTGTGGGGGAACTTTATATTCATTTTTAGGATGAAATAATCTTTATGCAAGTCTCTATGTTTTATATGCAACTACTAAACTACCTAACACTTGGTTATATTTGTTATGTAAGCATGAACATTATGTGCCAGACATAGAATTAACAGTTGTAGAAATAGAATATATCCAGATATATGTTTAAGAACAATTTTATATTCCTATAACAACCATATGAAATGGTAATGCTCTCTACTTTTTATTCATTTGAACGTACGTGGCAAAATAATGTCTGTGCAGTTTCTTGTAGAGTTTTGCTTCGCCATCTTGTAGTCTACTCCGGTGTAAGTCGGTCTAACATTTAGAAGAAGCTGAAAACATCAATTCGCTTTCGATGTACTTATGTCTAATTATTAATGTTTTATGTTTCGTAAAACATTCTATTCGTGCTCTTGATCAAAGTGTTCCCAATCAAAATTAAACTAAAATAAATGAACTTTCCATTTTTCAATATGACGGATGTTCTTTTTCTTGCCTGAAACTCCTTTTGAGTGGCTTGCACGCCTTGAATAGTTTGTTCTGCCTTGGTGCAAAAGTCTGTGGAGCTGTCCATCTTAACTTGGGCTTTGAAAATGTTGTTCAAAGCAAGGTATATCGTAATGTACTGCTCCTAAGAAAGTAATTAAATGCAATGTTTATACATATACACTCTTTATCTTGACTCATTTTTTGTTCTTAAAAGCTACATGTAAGTTAATTTTCCTTGTAATCATTGTGTTTGTTCCAATCTTTAAACACGGATTAACGTTACAATAAATATAAAACTGATGTCTTTTGCTAGAGCGTTATAAACATACTAAGAATAAAAAACTGGTTGTTTCTTCATAATTATATTTTAAATATTTCTGTCTAAACTTACAAATGTTTGGACCATTGACACACGACTTTCTCTCATTTTCTTGACAAACTCCACCACGTTGACTTTCCCTGTCTGTCTACCAGTGTGATACAGGGCGTCTAGTGCTATGTAGGTACCCGTCCTACCCACACCCGCGCTAAACAAAAAAATAAAAATAAAAATAAAATAAAAAGGAGAAAAACCCCCCAAAAAGTTTATTATTTCCCAAAAAAACATACCTTTTGTTGATACATCTAGAGTTTGAATGCGTATCTATTTAGACGTAACATAAAATTGACATATTATGTTTAAGACAAAATATGGCATTGTTAAATCATTTGTTTTAGTTAACATGGTGATAATGTGATCAAATCTCTGCTCAATCGTTTTTTTTTCGAAAGGCTTGATCAGTTAGTAAGATGGCAATCACCTGCAGTGGACAACAGTGGGTGCATTCGTGTTATTAGTCGTTTTGCTGATCACGTGGTGGTGAAACGTGAGCAAGCATAATGATTCTGGAGTTCCGTGATCAGGCCATGCCGTGTAGTGGTGCTGGTAAATCACACGTGTCTTCTTTAACTAAAACATAAACATAATGTATACTACACTCGTCCTCTTTAAATACCAAAAAACAACATAAACTGTAATGTATACTACACTTGTCATTTTTAACAATTAAATAAAACTATTTTCACCGCGCGCTGCCTGCAATAGCCTACATGTATACTTTGCTTAATTTTCTACAACTAGTGCTCACGGTGTTGATTTCATCAGATATGGCATATTTAATAATGAAAATGCTTGTATATGCAAAATAATAGTAATCATATTGATTAATATATATGCAGTATAAATATAGAAACCAAATATAGTGAATTTCTATATTTTGCTAATAAGTACATAACGTTGCCCAGAACGAACTTATAATGTAAAAATATCGGGTTCATCTAGAGGTGAAATAAAAATAGATATATAATATTATAATACTCTACATATGATTATTATATCATAAATATACAACATTGTATTGATGTACACTTCAAAAATGAATAAATCACTAATGGTTTTGTTTATTATTTTTAATAATGATACAATATGTGAAATGGAATTACTTTCCCTTATTGAATAACAATTATATAAAATGGTAAATCAGACCTGCGTGTTGCTAACTGACAGTTTCCGTTCTGTGTAAAAAGCGTATTCTTTCTCTTCAATCAGTTTAACATACACTGGTCCAGCGCTAAATGGTTTGTTTCTTTCCGGCCAATACTGTGCACATTTGATCTATGAACATTTAATGCGTTAAGTTTGATAAAATGAAAAACACAAACATATTCTATCTCAAAAAGAAAAATTATAATCATGCCACACTATTTTGAAAATGCATTAATTTGTGTGTCTACTAATTGCGTAGTTTTTAAGTAATTTTATAATTCCGAAACATGACGTTGATTGTGTTCAATACCTACTCCCTAAACATATTTTTACATAGACAAAAGCAAGCAAATGCTTGATATAATGTTAATAATCTTAATATTTGCATTAAATTGCGTTTCAAAAATTTAAAGAACAAAAAACTTCCCTCTTCATTCAGATGTTCTGTTCAAAGTTTACCTTTCGTACAGTACCTTTTCGCCTTCTTTAAGATTGGTAAGCATTGCAATGGTCGATACATTTTCCTGCCAAATCATTCTCCAAAAATCATCGAGAGTATTGGTTTTTGGTCCTGTTGGTGTAAAGAACTACATATTAACATAACCCGCATCATAATGTATCTTTAAACACATTTTTTGGTCATCTAAAGTATCTTAAAATATTTTATTTCATTTAAATAAAAAAATAGATGTTGGTTTAAAGAGTGTTAAATGCACGTTTTATTTCTCTTGCTGTGGTTCATCCGTTTTGTTAATTTATAGTTTAAAAAAAAATAAAGCTTTTATAGTATAGAATTTCCAACTAGATTTTCGGGAAAAAAACATAGTGTAGATCATTGCATAAAAACTTAATGAGGTTAGATAAATTAACCTTGTGCTGCGATGTACTCTTTTGGTCTGTTTGGTCCCTGAAAGAAAACGATTGACTTGATTTAAAAAGGAAATCGTCTTTAACACAAACACTTTATTCAACGTTTTGTTCATTTTAGAAAAAACAGATTTACACATTGAAAGTTTAAACTACTTAAGTAGGCTACCTATTCAACAGATTAGCCATCAAATTTACCTTTAATTTCAATGCATGATTTTTCAGCGACAAATTTTTATTAAGTAAAGAAAAACCAATCATATATTTAAGCTTTAAAATTTGAAGGCTTTTCTTTAGTTTCATACATAGGTCTCTTTATGCAAGAGCTTGATATAGTCTAAAAATGGTCACGACCATCAAACCCACTTAATATAACATTTGTATTGCCCAGTATATCTAAACACTAATATTCGTATGTATCAAACACTGGGCATACGTACGTCGATGTAGTTTGCATTTATGTAATCTGAGAATGATTCGTCCTCTACATGTAGTTTCACACGGGAATGGTCATCTAAAAAATCATAAAATAATTTACTACTGAACATGTTAATGATACAGATGCAAAGAAAGCATTATTTGATGAAAAGATATAATTCATCAAATATCAGATAATCTGTTTTGTAATAATTTTAGTTAAGTAACAAAACAAATGCTAGGAAATATTACTCATGTCGATTTTAAATCATTTTAATTTATGAGATAACATAAACTGAAATATTTACATGGGAAAGTGGTCTTGAATCTGTTCTTTGAGATGTTTTCTTGTTTTTTTCCTGCGTCACAGCAGTGTATCTCTCCCGAGGGAAGGGTCTATTGTTTAATATATATTTAAAATTGTTAATTCAATTAACGAAATCCCCCGTAACAACATTACAACAATAACAAAACAACCCAAACAAAAAAATCCAAAAATAATTATTAAGAAAACATACACCAAAACCCCCAAAAGTAGTAAATTAGGTTAATATTGTATTCAACAATAAAGGGATTTAAGTTATATGAGAAATAGCATTTAACAACTACATGTACGCATTTTGATTCTAAAGAAAATGTTTAAAAACTGAGTCATTACAATTACCAATGGTTAGAAATTTTAACTAAGATCATACAGCATATTCTTTCTTGAATCCTTCATTTCCTTTGCTTCTTTTTTCTGCAATGAAAGAATCCAGTTGATCGACTGGGATGTTTGGAGTAAACTGCTCGTTCATGTAGATGTCACTTTCTCCAAAAAGGTTCTCGTTCCATTCTTCTTTGTTGTTATCAGTAAGTTGAAAAGGGTTAGCAACGTCAGAATCATTACCGTTGGGTTTTACGACCATTTCAGTATTACAATGTAGATTTCCTGTGAATGTAAAATCACATACATAAATAGCATATTCTTTAAAATATTCTTCAATTTTATTTAAAATAGTTTATAAAACATACCATTGAAAAGGCGATCATCATTTTCCTGTTTAGCTTTCTGATTTCTATAAATAAAACCAAAAAAAAAACAAAAAACAAAAAAAAAAAAACAAATGTAATACAAAAACCAATCAGAGTTGTTCTCAAACCCATGTGTTTTTTTCGAAACGCACACAATTAAAATATGAACCCGATTCATTAGATTTAGTTTTACGTAGACCTGTGCTTAAGGTAAGTCGTTAACTTATTATATGCAACATACCCAATTATAATGTAACTATTTTCCATATGCATGATAATGTAGAAAACACTTAATCTTATTGCTTCGCATGGATTACTTAAAATTTGAAATGAGAAAGAAAACCAAATTACCTCTGTCTTCTAATTGTAAACACTATCAAACACATTACTATCAAAATGACAAGTACACCTATCGATCCTCCAATAATTGCTCCTTCATTATTTGAACTCTTTTTGGGTGAGACTAGATTAAAATAATAGCATGTTGTATTACAATAAAAAAAAAAAAACAATTTTAAAATGAGAATTTAGTTAAAATAGTTTCATATTTGAAATCGGTAAGTAATTTCATCTTTATTCAAAAAAAAATGTTAAGCTAAATATCTTAAGAAACCTTTATGACAGTAAACTCCTTCCCAACCAGTTATACAGCCGGTTTCACACAGTCCATTGACATTGTTACAACCTTGACAAGTGGTGTTGCATTTTAAAGAGCAGTCTTGACCAAATTGACCTTCCTCGCAACCTAGAATTCATTTGGTTATTGCACTATTATTAGCAATTCATTCCCTCATCATAAAGCATCTTTTTAAATTTTGATTAGAAAATATTATGCAAAATAATTGGAATCTCAATACCGTTTTATAATTGATAAATAAAGGTTTACCATGTTAAACTTAAAAAATACCAGACCTTCCTTGCAGAGATTGTTCCGATATCCAGGACTACATCCGGACTGACAAGTCCCGTCCACATGAGAGCAGTGGGAGATATTGGAACAAGACCCACATGATTCGTTACAATTCATTCCATACTTTCCTTTGCTGCATGCTGAATTTAAATGATAATGAATCCTATGATAATTAATACATTGTAACAAAAAGTCGTGACCAAATAAAGTGTTTATCGTCACATTCCGAATTTAAAAAGAAAAGAAAATCAAATATTTTTGTTACAAAATATTGTTCCTATTGGTCAATATAGAATATAAACTCACTGTCTGTGCAGGTCAACCCTTTGTAACCACTGTCACAACCATTCATACAGCTTCCGTTGATATGATGACATTGCTCTGACCCAAGACAATGTCCACAAAGCATACTACAATTTTCTCCATACTTCCTCTGATTGCAAGCTATAATGAAATATGTTTAACAAGCTTAAATGAACGTTTTAAAAAGAAATTTAAATACGTCAACGTATCAATCAATTATAGATTCAAAAACGTTTAGTGCAAATTAAATATCAGCGGTTAACCGAAAAACCAATTTTTATTCACCTGATTTGAAAAAAAATATTGTTTTTTTTCAAAATAAACATATTAAAAACGTTTGTTCTCTACTATGCATTTTATGAAGGGAATCCATTTAAACTAACTTTATAATTGTTCCATAATTATTAACTTTATTATTTTTGTAAAAAAAAAAAAAATATGTCCCGATTATCAATCCCTCCTTCTTAAGGATGTAGGAATTATCCCTTCTTTAACGTGATTTTCTTTAAATTAAAAATTGCGTTAGATCAAGTTTATTCGAAAACAAAATGGAACCTTTTTCAGCAAATAAGAAAGTGAACTGTTATTTAAACACGCATTTTTATAAACATACGTTCGTGACAAAAGAGTCCTTTCCATCCAAGATGACACCCAAAGTCACATATTCCTGTTGTTTTGTTGCAACTTTTGCATGTGCTGTTGCACATTTCTTCACATTTTGGTCCAAAATAATTATCCTGACATTCTAAAAAAAACGAAACCATTAAAATAAATAGTTACATACATTGATAGGATCTTTAAAATTAGATTTTACAGCAACAACAATACAAAAGCTACCTTCCATGCAGATTGATCCCTGGTAGCCACTGTCACACCCTTTCATACATGTTCCATTGATGTGATGGCATTGCTCTGACATAAGACAGTGTCCACAAGACGTGGAACAATTTTCTCCATAGAGATTACTATCACAGGCTGGAATACGTCACGATGAAATAGAAATAGAGGTTTTAATCAATACAATATAATAATGCCATCGGTTTCCTCTAAATCTAATGCACTGTTCTTTGTAGTTTGTTCAATATTTCTCTATGCTTTATCCGTGAAGATAAAGATGTTTATTTAGGTTCGTTAATTATTTATACAGTAAATACCGACCGTTTTGTTTCAAATTTTTCTTAATAATTGTTCTTAATATTTGGCACGTTTATTATAAGTGTAATGCAAGGTAAACATTTAGTTAAGCGCAGACTCAATGTTGAAATGATGGCTACAGACAAGAATAGTTCTGGTTGACCTCATACAGCGTACATACCTATGTATGCGTGAATCATTGCTTGTATCATTAGAGCACTGTTCATTTTAAGTTCCAAATAGATGTATAACTTTTTTTTGGATATCAATTTGATATAAATTTGGTACGCATACAACGTTTTCAATGGATATAATATTAATTCTTTTGATGATTAAAAATACTAAAAATCTATGCACATAGATATTTTCAATCGAAATGAAACAGAAAAATACATATAATTCAAATGTGTTATTCACAGTGGGTTAAAAGGTTATTTAAAAACATGTTAAAACCATCATGTTTACTGTGGTATGTACAGTGTACTTCGTTTATCTTGCATGTATTCTTTAAAAGAAGTACATAGCATGCGTACCAAATAATACATGTACATATATAACTGTTTAGAATTTCCTTTATTTATTTATTTATTTTTTTATTACAGACAATATCCGTATGTTAAATTATCAAATATTACCTGAATATGATAATTATTATCAGCCTATAATAATGAGTCTGATATCAACGGAGCGTGGTGCATTGAAGGGAATAAAAACACGCACCTTTGTTAAGGTTTACTTTGTGGTCGCGCTGACCAGAAAGTACGGTAAATGCTAACTGTGATCACACAAAACACAAATTACCCCTGCTTGCAACATTGTAGTCAAACAAGTCCAACAACGTTAAATATAAACAACTGTCAGATCGCGATGAAAAT
This sequence comes from Magallana hongkongensis, assembly GCA_016163765.1. NCBI lineage: Eukaryota > Metazoa > Mollusca > Bivalvia > Ostreida > Ostreidae > Magallana > Magallana hongkongensis. The sequence continues at coordinate 3,249,561 of WFKH01011926.1, read as the reverse complement.
GTCGATGTGAAATCATACTGTAAATTTTGACGCATATTATGCGTAGAGAGAGGCGGATCAATCATTTTTTTTTAACATAGGAAAGTGCATTTCAAAAATAAACGGAGCTTACTTATAACAACGATTGTATCATTAAAACCTATTTATTCTGCTGGTTTTAATCCAGCATGTATTTATTTTTAGAGCGTGTATTATTTTTTTCTACAGTGTCTTATGTACAAGTTCGCTGTGTTTGACATCGGGAAGCCTATCTAAATCCACTTTTTACAAGGGCATATACTTAACAGATAATTATCATCTTTTAAATATTAATTAGGGTAATGTTTAATTTATTTAAAAGTGCTGCTGCTTCGATGAAATCTATATAATGAATTAATTAATACGTAAAATATTAATCGAAGGTCATATACATTTCAGTCGGAGCTCATTTTTTTTATGTTTATTCTAAATAAAGATGACCTTTTACAAGGCAGCAGCACTTTTCAGAATCTACCAGATAAGTAGATTTAACTATCATTTAAGAGTAAAATTCAACAAGCATCAAGCATTCTATGCAAAGTGGAATATTATTTTTTTTTCAAAAGCTGCTTGTATATTATTGATTTTAATATACTTAACACAAAAACGCTGATGAACAATGATTTTTGTCATACTAAGGGACTGGTATCCAAGGAAATTGATTTCCTTAGTTACGGGTGCAAAAATCTTTGAAAATGAAACAATTATTTTAGCTCAACATCTAGGATTATTATTCCTTTACATGATACTATATTGTATTTTGCTTTTTGTATTTATTATTAGACTGAATTTCTTCATTTTTAGGAAAAAATAAAATTCAAAAATATTTCATTGGAATTGTTGCCTTGACAATAGGAAGAGAACATGCATTTAGACGCTTATCGTTTTCAAAAAATTGCATATCTTTATCACTTTTTATGCAAAATCTACAACCACTGCTGGAAAAGGGAATTATGTATTTCTTTTAGTGATCATTTTTACTAAATATATGCAAAATAAACTCCGTAGGTAACTATGATGGGAAAAACTGTATATGGTCTAAAAATATATTAAATTTGCATTTTAAGCTTTTACAAAAAGGTATGGGTAACGTGAATACCGATTATTATTATATTGAATAGGTCATAATGTAGCTAATTTATAAACTATTCCCTGGCTAGAGATGCACATTAAGTCATATTTTCTATTTTATAAAGTTGTTATTTTTTAATGACATGTTAAAGATAATTCATTTTCCCCTAATATTAGAAAACATGGACACAGGGACATAAGGGCAAATATTGAGTAAAATATTTATTTCATTTATAGATGAGGTATTTTACTCCTCAATATGGTGAATCATAAATTTAGTGAAAATCTGCATACGAAAGAATTATTTAAAATACATTGTACAAAGAAAAACAAGGGGGGGGGGGTCAGGTTTAACCCTCTGAGTTCATATAATTTGACCTTTTTGTACTTAAAGTGCAATTCTCAACATAATAAAATTTGACTCAGGTATTCTTAATTTTATGCGAACAATAACATTAAATATCAATTTTGTTTTAAATTAAGTACTAT
>WFKH01011926.1:3187943-3198958 GCA_016163765.1 Magallana hongkongensis | reverse complement strand
GCGTGTATACTGTTCTATCGTGCGTTAATCCTATCCTATCGTGCGTTAATCCTATCAGGTTTATCGTTCAATTCTAACAGTTTTTCAGTTTACCCTATCGTGTTAATCGTTTCGTGCCTTTTCATAAGCAAGTAAATTTATTTCAAAGTTGCAAGTCGTTCAGTGCGCCTCATAAGAAAATTTATCGAACAAGAATTGTAAAATCCTATCCAGCATTCTATCATGATACTAATTTCTTAATTTTTTTAGATCAAAATGAACCAATATTACATGTCAATCATATCTGTAAGGACTGGAAATAAAAAATAATGTAAACTATCGAAGTTCTTAGGAACAAGGTAACATATTTACCTGTATATCGAATATATTAAATTGTACGCGAAGTGTATACCTGCGTAAACATTAACTTTTATGCAATATAATTAGTTTTTTATGCATCTTTTTTTACAGAAACAAAAATATTTATGATATAATTTATATTCAATTAAAACCAGAGTTGTATTTTAATTGAACCCGTTATTTTTCGTGTGATATTTGATTTTGGGCTGAAATGTTCTCGGCAATCGGCTGGGGTGTGTGGTAATGAAAACAATGTTAACAAATCGTACGCGGAATGTATATTTGCGTAACTATTTATTTAGCTTGTATGTTATATAATTCGGTTTTAATGCATCATTTTCTTATACAGAAAGAAGTGTATTTATGATAGATTTTCTATTTACTTTAAACAAGAGTTGGATTTTTATAATTGAACCCGCTATGTTCTGTGTAATTTGATCTCGGGCTGCAATATTCGCGGCGATCGGCTAGGGTGTTCGGTAATGAAAGCAAATTTAACAATACAGAAAATTTATTGATCTTTTAAGCTCATAATTTTTGTTAATAAAATTAACTGGTCATTTTTATACATTCTATAAATGATGCAGCAATGATTAACAACTCGGCAATTGTTACTAAAAAGAAACTCCACGTAAATCTTTATATGTACATGTTCTTTCCCAAATTATGCCATTATCAGGTAATTCATGAAGATCGTTTAAAGCGATTATACGTTTATCATGAACATCGTTTATCCTTTCCTATCGTGTATCAATCCTATCGTATCGTGCTTTAATCCTATCCTATCGTGCGTGAATCCTATCCTATCGTTTATCTTGTAAAAAATAACGTTGCGGATACTGTATATATATAATTTGAAATCACAATATAAGTATCCTGTTGCAATTTTGATAAAAATATTTAAATATTATCACTATCCTCATAGCAACGCGATTCCCTAGTATAATGATCAATTGAAAAAAGAAATGTAATAGAAACTATTTTTAAAAATGCCAATTAATTAAATTCTAATTCAAATTTAGTGGTAGTTTTACATTGATTTTGAAATATGAAAAGTAACATTAACTGACATAAAAAAATATTTAAAAACCATTATTGTAGAAATGAATTTAATCCGTCGTGGTGACATTGTGGTAACTGTTAGTTTCAATTGCATACCAAATGTTATATCATACGTTCAGAAAGAATTGTTTGTGGTGAAGTAAAGAACAATCATGAAATAATTGTCAATACCAACAGAAAAATTCCACACTGATATGTACTAGGATTCCATTTGGAAAAATATGGAAATAACCTTATTTTAGATATCAGCCAATTGTTTGGTGAATAAACAGGCTAGGTCATTGGAAATCCAAGAAGCAATTTGTTATTCTTATTTTCATTTTTCTTAACTCTATATAGCATTAAGCAATCCTGCGTTCTTATGGCTTTTCTCTAATGTTATTTTCACTCTTTCAAAGAAACAATCACAACACGAAGTTCTCATTCTAATAGAAAATGTACAAATATATATCCTGTCCGCCTAAGTGTTTGGAACAACTTTATTTGCTTGGTGTTTTTTAAACGGTAAATAATACAATTTGTTTTCTCTTTTGTATCTCTGTAAAACTAACATTACGAAATGTAAATATGTTGTTGTTTTTTTTTTCAACATGAAGTTATTTTTATTGAAAAAAATAACCGAGATTGTTCCATGACCATTCAGACTTATAGATATGATACCATGACTCGTTACACAGTGTGTACTGTTAGGATAGTTCATATTTGCAAAAAACAAATGAGAGAAAATTGTAAATATATTAATATTACTTGCATTGGTGTTAGAAAACATTTTAAAAAACCACAATTTTTCTTAACAAACAACACTACCTCCGAAAATCCACCCACCCACATGATATAGCATCTAATGTGTAAATTATTTATAAGACAAGTTGATGGCATTAGTAGAAGAAAAATATGGTTGATCTATAAGTATAAAATGAAGTATATCATTATGCAAACTGCCTATATTTGTCACCAATTATAACTTTGCAAAAATATTTATTAGTTGTTCTATGTAAATTAAAAAAAAATAAAATAAAAATGTTTATTCATGCCATTTAAAGTACAAACTCAGTTTTACCATTTATAAATTATCTGATGAAAAAAAAACAAAAAGAAACAACAACAAAAAAATAATAAAAATAAAAAAGAAAATAAAAAATTCTGCATTGATTAGTCATATATTACATAATCTTACCGTAAACCTCTACTTCACAGAGTTCATTGTGCGCGTTTTTATCATAGTATGGCGGGTAGGTAACATTTGATAGCCTCTCGTTGTAGTAGATGACGTACTGCCCATGTACAGGACAGGTGGTGGTAAAGACAGCAGGTATGGTGTCTAGTGTGAAATTTCTGTCCTTAAAACACTCAATTCCTTGTAAACGATTTGTTGTATTGGAGACATATACCGAAAATCCCAGAAATCTTGCTCTGAATCCATTTGAAGGCTCTGGAAATAAAACATTGACCTTAACAGGTTCTGATATGTTAGTGATTTTGTATCAAACATTTAGTCATTGAATGATTTAAAAATGAAACACGACTTAAATGTTAAAAAATAACAATCGAAATACCTGAATGATATACAATTCAGCGTATGTTACATTTGGTTTTGATGTTTTAAAAATAGACCGATTTACTACCTTTTTAAAGAAATTTGTGTTGTATAGATTCGTCATTTTTGACTCTGTACTAATAACGCTTGAAAACTTTAGATAACATGCCGAAGGCTCAAGTGAGCTTTCTGATCAAAATTTGTCCGTTGTCTGTCGTCGTCGTCGTCGTCGTGGGCTTTGGTGGCATTGTTATTGTCGTTGTCGTTAACTGTTCACCATTTCATCTTCAGAACCACTATGCCAATCTCAAGCACACTTGGCACAAAGCATCATTGGTGGAAGGGCTTTAAAGTTTGTTCAAATGAAGGACCAGGTCGCCTTTAAAGGGGAGATAATTTAGAATTATTGGACATTTGTTGGTATTTCACAAACACCAATTGGCCAGAAAAGTTGTAACTTGTGTGAAAGCAGCCTCAGGTAGTGTACATTCAAGTTTATTTAAATCATGATCGCCGGGTGTAGGGTGGGGTCACAATAAGAGGTGGGGGTTGTTGTAGCTGTCACACATTTAAACAAGGATAGCATCATCTTCGGTGAGGAGATTATTGTGATTTAAAACTTCATAGATAGCATTTTGTGCTTGAAGTTTATTTCTTAGACTAAGTACATTTTTTTTTTCATAATCGCTAACCCAGTTTGATCTTGAGCGATTTTGTCTTTTTACACTTTTTATTTATAGTTTAATTATTTTTCTAAACCACATATTCTTTTAGTACATAATTTTATATGATTTGAGTTTTTGATACTTTCATATGACTTGTTGACTAAAGTTTATACTCATTGCATTGAAAAAATAACGGATAAAGATTCCAGAATCCTCTTTGCTCTTCGTGATAATTATCAGAGAATACGAAATTATTTATACAATTTAGAAGTTTTTTAGTAAATAAATTTGATTTCTATCTATGTTATACAATTTATAACATAACTTGGGCCAAATTTAGCTTTATAAAACGCGTTTTACATAAAAAAGCATAAACTGTCTAAAGTTAGGTTACACTCATATAACATAGGTAGAAAATAACTTGTTTCCTTATTGTTCAATTTTATACAACTAAACCCCCCAAAATAGGGCCCACTATTTGAAAAAAGGAGGCGTTAATTTGTACAAAATTTAGTCAATGTCAAGTGGATTAATATTATATGTTTTGCACGCTAGTCGTATTGTGACGTAGACTAGTTATGTTATGCAATATAAATGAATTTGTTTAGCCAAACAAAACAGGTTTTACAACTAGAATTAAACTTTATAAATATATTGTCGGTGAAGTCATGATTTTGACTTAAACATCGACGTTGCACTTATATGTAAACGTAATCATATTTGTGATTACAGTAAAATAACATCAAAAGCTTTTAATAAAGAAGATACATACGCCATGCAACATTGTCCGTCCTATAGTAAATGATGATGTGATGGATACTGTGTACACTAGTCAAGTTCACCCACCAGGTGGCGGTTTGTTGGCCATCTGATGATACAGTACATTGACCTCCATTATGCGTCAGGTTTGATTTAAGTCCATCTACAGCGTTACTGGCGTCATACAAATCGTTCCCTTCTAAAAGTGCTTTCTGTTGATGTGCTGGTTTGTTGAGTGCAACATTGACTGTACAAGTAGATATAATATACAAATTGTAAAAATTTAATACAAATTATAATGATAAACTAAACGCAATCTTGTTGCGAGCAACGATAGATCTTCCGTTTGAATGCACCTTAAAATAGGCCATCTGGATAGTTGTTCTTTTCTTTCATTTCTTTACAATTCTACAAATTCCATTTAACCCTCTCGAAGGATTTCAATAGCCATATATTTTGCTGGAAAAGGCGCTATTATTGTGATTTTTGATAAAATTAAAACGAAAATAGTAAAGCGCATCAATTCAAAGATAAATCCTAAATCGAAACACAATTAATGAAAAAAGGGAATTGAACCCGGGTCGCCTGGGCACAAGTTCACCACTCTAACCATTACGCCACGAGAACTCTCGTTTCAGGGCTTTGAAGCCCAACATCTTGAAAATGTGTGGATCGATTTTGAATCAAATTACACATTCTGCATTCCTTTAAGCGTGTCTATGAAATGTTAAAAAAAGATAGAAACATGTTAGAAACAAACATGATATCAAATAAAGCTATATTTTCTTCCCTGCATAATCATCACCTTCCACGACCTTTTACACACAGAAGAGCATAACTGTACCCTTTTAAACTCCAACACTGAAGAGTGACAAAGGGAGATAACTAGATTTTAATGAAATTGCATAATTTCTAATCGTAATATATTTTTACTGTTTGAATAAACCATAGAAAATTCAGTTGATATAGATTCTGCATAACCAATTGAACAAAATTTTGTTTTTCATATACCTGGAAAATGGAGGACTTTTAGAAACAAACCTTAAGTGTGTAACCACTATACAATAGATATTGTAGACTGAATAAGCAACTATGGTTTTCATTGGGTTCATTTCTTAAAGCCAATGCACAGAATCAATTATATTTAACAAAAAAATAGCATTCATATAGATATATTTAAATGTGTTTATACCAATTTTTTAAAATAAAAAACAAATTAACTATCAAGAATAATTAATCATTATTTCTGCCTGGTTCTTACAGATAGCTGTACTTTAAAGAAAATTAATTCCTTAATATAAAAAGTGTTTGGAGCACCTATAACAGTACATATGTACCAGCAACATGCTTAAATTTTGCATTGATCATTAAAGTTTTAGAAATTTCATCGATAACTGAGTTGATTCACATGTCAAAAAAAAAAAAAATTCCTCTCAAGCCATAACTTGCACCTAGCACTTTTTACAATCACGGATATTAAATGAAAAAAAAAGTCAAACACAATTCTTAAATTTGATGCGGCATCATTGAACTTTTTCAAATTTTGACAGGTACATGTATATATTATTTTAAGCCAATGAGCCGATTTTCAAACGCACTGATGGTCAGGATCAAGGACAGATATTCTTACGTTGTGAAGCGCGGAAAAGTTAAAGATTGACATCGTTTATCGTTGGTTATTCCTTATCTGCACATTTCATTAACCTTTAGAACCTTTGAATTGGTAAACTACAAAATGATATCACCCATTTAATAATTTTGTTGTTCAGTTTAAACAGAATGGAGTGGTGAATTCCTCAATGCATCAGGACATATAGCACCATGCGCAGATTTAAGATCTGAGGTGGGGGCTGGTTTTCTAACTGTCTTCCTCATATAACTTCAGACTTATTTAAGTGTCTTGGTAACAGACTTAAGTCTCTCTAAGGATATAAACGGCCAGATCCACCTCCATGATAATTTAAAGTCCTTAATCCCCCCCTATTTATTAAATATGTATTAATATTGTCAAATGTTATGAAATCAGTGTGGATCTGCCTCAATAAAAAAAAAATATGGTGTGAAGTGCATTTCTACAACAACGTCAGGATAATTTTCATCATTATGAAATACATGTATGATTCTTTAATATGTCTTTGAAAGATAAACTGACCCTCATTTTTGTCTAGATTTACATAAAGGTTGACATCGTCAAATTGTTAAGAACATTTTTTAGAACAACTTTTCTTCTACATTGATTTTCAAAATATTTCTCTATTTTCAGATATTAATAATAAAAGTTTTAAACCTTCCGGCCACTTGAAACCCAAAATTGCGTAACATATGATTTTATTATGTCACTGTATATATAAACAGCTGTACAATGAACATTTTTGCTTCTATAATTAACAACAAATTATTGCTCAGTAAAGAGATATAATAAAAATACTTCAGAGCCCTCTAAGCCCCTTATTTAATGGCCAGCCACTTTTTCTTGATATCAATTGAAAGTGCTCGTAAATATAAACATATTATGTTCAACAACTGTTCAGAAATTAATGACAGTTCTAGAGATATCTGAACAACATTGTTTTGGGGGCCGACACTTTAACTTCCTAACGGGGCCATAAATAAAAAAAATAAGGTAGCATATTGTTAAGAACATTATTTTGAACAACTTTTCTTCTACATTGCTTTTCAAATTATTTCTTCTTTTTCAGATATTTATAATCAAAATGTTAGACTTTTGGCACCTTTAAACCCATACTTCAGTAGCATATGGTTTATCTATGGTTCTGAAAAGATAAACAGCTGTACAATGACCATTTCCCTTCTATAATTTATGACAAATTATTGCTCAGTAAAGAGTTATTATAAAAAATGATTCAGAACCCTCTTGACCTTCTAATTTGAAGGGCTATCCCGTTTTTTTATATCAAATGTAAGGTCTTGTAAATATAAACATTTTTGTTCAACAAGTGTTTAGGAATTGTTCACCGTTCTGGAAATATATGAACAACAGTGCTTTATTTAACGGCTCTTTACCGGGGCCCATGAATCAAAAGTTTTAAGGTAGCATATTGTTAAGAACATTATTCTGAGCAACCTAACATTTTGGTACAAATCGGTCGAATAGTTTTTGAGAAATAATGTTCCAAAAAAAAGAACAGAAATAAAATAAATAATAATAACTAGACACGATCTAGTCCCGGGTAACGAGAAGCTCTTCGATCCGATTTGTAGAAAGTTAAGATAGGAACTCGACCTAGATATTCAACAACGAAAACAAGATCTGGAAATGGGGGAGGAGTCTTCATTTGAGGGATCATACCCTTTTTTTAATTAAGCGATTAGGCTATGAGAGAAAAAACTTAGACCACCGTAACCCCTAATTTAAAGGGTCATCACCTTTTTCTTGATGTCAAATGAAAGCTCAGGGCGTTTTAAACTCAATATGTTCAACAAGTGTTTAGTAATTCTTCATCGATCTCCATATAACTGGAAAGTAACGTTCTAAGGACGGTTTAACAAATAAATAATTATTGCATATTGTTAAGCCTTTGAGCATCATTTCTTCAATTTTGCTTTTCAATTTTTTTTTTTCTATTTTGAAATAATAAAGATCAAAACTTTTGAATTCTGGCCCTTTAAAGTTTCCTATATCGTAACAGAGGAGTAAAAACTTGTATAGGAAAATAACGTTACGATGAACATTATTGCTTATATAGCGTATTACAAAATTTAAATTCATCTAATCATTTCAATTAAGATGTCATCAGACCCAGAATTGCAAGAATAACTAATATATGATGTTTAAGAATCGGTTTGAAGTTATTTTAAGTTGATTTAAATGAATTTATTATTTTTTTTTGAAAAATTTAAATTTCATCTAACCACTTTGAGTAAGATGTCATCAGACCCAGAATTGCAAGAGTAACTAAAATATCTTATTATACTTTCATGTTAAATACTGAAATCTGATTGGTGAAGACGCAATTTATAATCCGTTCTATTACCCTCATCGTTAGCAACACACTTGGCAACAGGTAACCATACGAATTGTTTCATGAGCGTAAATCATTCGCGAACGGTTCGCCGTAGAATTAACGTAATGCTTAAAAAACCAATTATGCGTTTGAAATAATGCGAAAAAAATTAAAAAAATAATAAAAATAAAAGCAGTAACGTTTTCTTTAAATTAAGACATTCAGTATAATAAAATAAATAGTGCCTGTTTGGGAAGGTAACAGTTGACATTGACACCCCTCGAAAACCATTGTCAATCTCCACTTTGCATCGGTTGACAGTGGTTTTCTCGGGGATGTCAATTTCAACTGTTACCCTCCCAAACAGGCACTATTTTTATAATGATATAGAATCGGTTTGAAGTCATGTCAACTCGATTTAAATGAGTTTAATGTTTGGGAAAAATTCAAATTAAATGCAATCAATTCGAGTATGATGTCATTAGACACATAAATACAAGATTAACTTAGATATGATGTTTTGAAATTGGTTTGAAGTCATTTCAACTCGATTTAAATGAATTTCTTTTTTTCTTCAAAAAAAAAAATAATAATTATAATAAAAATGCATCTAATCACTTCGCGCAAGATGTCATCTGACGAAAAATGTTAACATGTACATCATGAGAATCAATAATAATTCAGTTGACAGTTTTTTTTTATCAATTCGTGATAAAAATTTAACACTTGTAAAAAACATTCTAATATCTTGAGAAAATTACAAATTAAACGTAATCACTCAATATCACATTTTATTAAGCACAACTTAAATGGAAAAAAAAACCTCATAGCAAGTTAAATGGAATCTACAATAGAACTGCCCTTGAAAATTTACATTTAATTGTCAAACGCTAATCTTACAAGTCAACACACATTTCAAACGCATTAAAAAGTATGCGATAATTCTGCAAAAAGTGTCATTACAACACCTCCTAATTGATTAAAAGCTAAATTACATCTCCTTTATTTATGAATACTATTTCAAATATACTATTTTCTTGGTTTTTTTTATTTCTTTTAAAAGCGATAAGATGATAACGAAGAATCGCCCGCATGTTATATGTCTTACTCAGATGAGAATGAAATTGACATATCATTTGTTGTGTATCACATGCGCATATTTTGTGTTTCTTCATTGGAAAGAAAGATTTCCAATATTCCCCCCTCCCCCCACCCACCCCCCCCCCCCCCCCTCAAAAAAAAAAGAAATAGATCAAACCCGAAAGTGCATCCTTTAGAGTCTTTGTATGTACCTTGATCAATTGTTTGGATCCCTCTTTTTTTCTGATTATAGAGACCTATTACATTTACTTTTCAAAGTCATCGAAAATAGATATTGCACCCCGCTCCTGAAGACCTCCTTCGGGCGCACACCTTACAACGAATATATGGATATGCATCTTTGTACCACACTTCTTGTATGATGTCATTGTGCTTGGAACAAATTAACGGAAAACGCCTTGTCGTTTAAATCAACTGTTGAGATTATTTACCAACGTTAATTCTTCTTGAATACGTTCTAGTAGTTCTGCCTATCAATATGTAGGATCTCAAATAAAGAAATAAAAGCAATAGTTCTTCGAAAAGATAAACAAGCAGTTGCTGCTACGGTAAATGTACTCTCTTAAAATTAAGAGTGACTCTTTTTGGATACTTTTTACTAGCTTTCATTAAATTAATTTTCTCTATTTTGTGTAGCCTATACAGCAATTAAGGACAGTGTAATACAGTGGCTGTCTCAGTAGGTCCTAAGCAGTAGTCCAAGGTCGTTATACCAGAATATACTCACGTACCTCAATTATTACATAACAGCATTCTGCACTACGCATCCGTACCAGAAAATACCGCCGTGGGGAATGGTGGCTTATAGCAAAGTACATAATCCCTATTGCGTAGTATGGCCTCCTTCACTACACCCAAATGTGCATTGCATTTTGGCAAAAATAGCTGTTTGCCTCTAAACTGTTATAATAGATATGTCCTGAATATCTTGTACATGACTTACATTTACCATTGTGTTGAATTATGTAGTATATGGTCTGCTATTTGGTTAAGGGTGTATATATTTTATTGATATGCAGCATGTCATAACCGATCATGTATCAGCTATTGTATTAATTGACCCCCCCCCCCCCCCCCACTAAGGTATCATATAAAATATAAACCGACTCATAACAGGGAAATATAAATAAACAATATAGAGATAATAAAGAAAACGGAACACAATAGCTAGAAAAGCAATAATTGTTAAATGATGTTTATTGTCATTTTAAAATGCTTGGATTGAATTTGATAGAGAGAAATAGAAGATGTAAAAAGATGTCTCTATCATTTTTAATGCTCGGATTAAATCACCCTTGCATGTACACCAAACGTATAACACATATGTCGCGTGATACATAAGTGGCATACACATTAAGTCTAAAATCGCATTTATCATTTAAATAGTCTACCTTTAGTCATTGGATATCATTGAAAATCCAGGCATACATATTGTGAATAAACACACTTATTAATCGATTATTTAAAAAAAATGAAGCTGATTGGAAGTTATGGTATGGCTAAGCTTCTGAAGCAGTAAATATAAGAACGTTCTAAATACATGTCACAAACTTATGTACGAAGATCACAGTTTGATTGTCATAATTT
>WFKH01011926.1:3159774-3171948 GCA_016163765.1 Magallana hongkongensis | reverse complement strand
AAATGAAAATGTATACCTGTAATATCAGCTTGCATATCAGTATCAACTTGTTATACGAATGTACTAAACAAAATTAAAATTTTGATATTTAAATTGCTTTTCTCATTTAATCTTTATTTAAGGCATGATCCAGACTAATCTGGTGCAATAACTGAGTATTACCACATTTACTACATGTATATACCTTTATTCAATATTGACATATTAGAATAGTGTTTTCTATAATCAAACTAATTCTTAAGGAGAAAATAGTTATAATAACATTATGACATTGACAACTTGCAATCATGCTTCCGCCTATCAGTACTTTCAGTACTTTGATTTTATTTGATAATACATTCGTATTCATTTGAGGTAGAAAGTATACCAAATAATTAAGTAACTTTTAGCACAAAACAACTCCTGTCTATATAAACTAATACTTCTAAAACTATAACATGTAAAGTTATGTATTTGAAATACTCATATTTTATTCATATGTAGGTGGGTAGGGGTAAAATTCCAATTGAATTGTCAAAATCCATATATGTAATGGTTTGCAACATATTCTGTTATTGACAAAATATTTAAAAGTTTATACAAGTATTTTTAACGTACTGTTTATCGCATGACCAAGCAGTGCACATATGTTACTGTAATATACTGTATTTTCCTAATTAAACGCGAGGAATTATTTTTCGCGTAAAATCTCGAGAGGCAACCCTCGCGGATTTTAAAATCTCGCTTTTATTTTTTAGACAGTTTAGAACTATAGGAAATTATAACAAAAAAATGGTGATCGCGATTTTATATTCTCGCGATTCGATACAAAACAGCGGAATCGCGGAAATAAGTACTCTCGTAAAAAAGGAATTTACAGTATAAGCCATCAATTCATCGTAGTTGTAAATTGACCCTATTGGTAAACCCTGTTAACCAGCCTACAGTCAAGACCGTCGTTAATTGATCGGCATCTAAGTATACAAGTGATTTCTGTGTGTTCATGCGGAACATGGTCTGTGTTGAACATAATATATTCACACCACTATATTTGGAATAAGACAATGACCGTGGTGAAAATTGGACAACTCAAGATTACCTTGTCAGTAAATATATATGGCTCTATCATATTAAGTTTGGCAAAATAATCAGAACATTTAAATAAAATATAGTTAAAGACAAAATCTGAAACATATGCCATATTAGAATATGTTTAATTACATTAAACATTTGTAAACAAATGGTCGGCCATTTTTTTGTTATCCACGTGTTACAATTGTAACAAAAACACTCCAATAATTTGTCGTATTTAACCAGGAGATACTGACTCCAACAGTTCTTATTTAAAATAAATATATGTAAAAAGTAGTCTACTCAGTAAACATTAATAATTTTGATTAAACATTATTTATTTTAAACTATCCCATGAAGCACTTCTCCAAGATTTAGCGGGTTATGATTGGTCAGTATTGGCGCACTTTATTATTCTGAGCGAAGGTTAAAATGGACAAGAAGGTGCTGTTGTAAAATGGAGAATTGAGAAACATGAATAGCCTTTACAACAAGGAGATAATACAGGAACGAAGAACTAATACCAAGGTAACAATATTCACAATATAGATACTCCCAATAACATTTCCAAGGCTCTTAGTTATCTCTTATTTGTAAACGAGATCTCGCGCCATCAAATCAAAATTGCGGGTTTTTTTTTTTTCAAACTTGGTTCAGCATTTTGTTTTTTTATAACCTATCTCTTTAAAATATACGTTTTGACCAAGTCAATCATTAACCAAGTTTACATGCATAATACTCAAGATGAGTTTCTTAGATTATCCAGGGTATACGTGTATATATACGTCCCTGTAATATATGGATGCTTGGTTGGTAAACAAGACGAACAATGAATCTTTTTCACACATTACACAATTTACAAACTCTTAATGTAACGTAAGTATTAAACAATATTATTATTAATTATATCCGGAAAATGAAATCTTTAAGTTTTTTTTTTCTTTTTTCAGCATGGACAACATACAAAGTCAACGTTTCCAGTGATAAGTTGCATCCTCTCTTCGGTGAATGTTTTGACCAGTTGAACGATGTGAACGCAAGGTATTGCTTTGAAATTGAGTATTTTCACAATTAACTTATACATGTGTTGGATCATCATGTTTATAACTTTACTGTAGTAATTTGGGGGAAATCCAGGTCTACGTTCTGGGAAAGGAGGTTGATGGGGAAAGGGGGGGGGGGGTGAAACACACTTAATAATGATTAGTTTTTCCATTATCCAACAAACAATTATTGAACTAAAATGAAAATAACCTAGTTTCAAACATAAATGATACATTTTAGACCAGATACTACTGTAGTCATTGCATGACATAATTAAACCAGCAAGTGGCAACTGTATAGTAGCTTCTTCTATATTCAAAATGCATTTTATGCTTTTATTACATGTTAGACTGATCGTTATCGTTTAAAAATCTAAATGAAACTTTATTATTTTTGTTTAAGATAAAAAAAACAGACATGAAGTACAGCCCAGTGAAAGGAACAAGTTCATCGCAAGAAGAAGAATTTTAATGCTACCACTGTCCAGAACTACCAAGCCTGCTGTAACCATGATGTGATTTTATGCGAGTGTTCACAGGCCTGGAAAATGCTCGAAAATCCCCCAAAAAGGTATATTTTCATAAACTACGACTCAGGCTACATAAACAACAGCCAAGGACACTCCCTATTGATTCTTATGGACATATCTCTACAACCTGACTAAACCTCTTCAGAACAAAAGACTTTGTAGGTGTAAAGTATTCACATTTCAAAAAACCTATAAACTATAAAATAACTTTTTATATGATCATATACAAGTAAATTACAATTTCTGTCTGTAAGCTAAAATCTTAGAAAATCACATGGTTTTAACTTATCAAATGATTGATTAGATCTTGATTTTAACTTTCATTTTCTTAAATAATTTGTTATATTTGCAAATATTGCATAAAATATTAGACTCCAGGTAACATATATCCTCCCACCTCCAAATTGATAATACCCATGCATTGTTAATGATGTTGTTGATACCTAGTAGTTGATTCATATATATTTTCACAATCCAAACACAACCCGAATGTTAATTGTATTTTGCCAGTATGATGTGCACTTTTTAAATAAGAGTTGAAAAGGCATATCTACTTATAATAACCAACCGTTGTCTGAAAAATCATAATATGAATCCATTCCTCAATCATATATATCTAAGTGTTAAGTACATTTTGTTTTCTTTCATTTTCTTTGTTTAAACAATTATTGAAAACTTAGATCTTATTTGCAGCAATATATTAAAAATTAAGAAACCCATCTTAAATACATGTAAAAACACTGCATTTGGAGATGAATGCATTTGTCAAAGAAATGATCAAATACACCAAACAATATTCAATTATGTCGGATATGAAAATATATAAAGATAACATATGCCCCATGTATTATAATTTTTATATAACACAGTTACTTGCATGGAAAGTTGTTTCCATGTGGGGGTTTTTTTGTCTGTGTTATGTAACTAATATTGGAATTAGCTTTTATAACAGAAGTAAAATACTGGTATTGATGAGAATTGTAAAGTGAATGATCTGTGTGACAGTTTGAATCTTATACAATATTGCTACAAAAAGCAAGTACATGTACAATGTATATATTACTTGGATTTAAAAATATAAATGTAGGTAAAGTAGAGAAATGTAGGAAGGTAAACCGTGTGTAAAGAACAATATTCATCAGGGATAAAATGTGTTGCGTAATTATTTAAATGTGTACATCATGTTTTTGCACATGATTTGACAGACTGCTCCATTGTTTAGCTTTTCATTGGCCCACAAGCTTTTCACATCTCCCTCTGGGTCATCTCTTAAATACTGATAGGCTTATGACAATCAAATCTGATCAGTTGGTACATCATAGGGTGGGGGGGGGGGGATGAGAAGTTCACTTTCGACTTTATGGATAATCTAAAAAATGCTGTCAAATCCTGTTCTGATGTAAGACATTAGATTACACATGTATATAACTAACAAAGATGAGGTTTATACCAACTCAAAAGTAGGTCACTTTGACCTCATTTTGGAATTTATGGACATATATATTAAAATCATATATGGGTCATACCTCTATAGTCAATTACTATCTTGTAGTGTATGTTTTTTTTTTGTTTTTTTGTTTTTTTTTTTACAAAAGATGGACAATTTAGCCTTTTCAAATATATTTTATGGTGTACATATTCATTGTAGTTTAAAACAAATTGAGACAAGTGTATCAAGTTCATGTAACGGTGAAGTTTTTTGTTTTTTTTTATTTATGTACATTACGTTATTTTGTAAATTGCATTCATATTTAAAAAAAAAAAAATAAAATCTTTTTGCAATTTTAAAGGGAGATATGATATGCATTTGATCGAGAAGAAAACAAGTACAAAAGAATAGCCTAAGTATCAGCAATACGGGAACTTAATGAAATTTGAAGTTTCCGTGCTGAAACCTGTTGGAAACTTAAAGTAACCTTAAGTTTCCGCAAAGTTTCTAAAGGGTTTTCGCAGCGCTGAAACCAGATATTTCATCCAGTGCAGTGTCTTTTGATGGTTCATGGCAGCGGAGGTAAAACTTGTCAATATTTTAACAGTGTAACTGGTAAGTCCTAAAGATGGTATTTTTTTTAGTTCTCAGTTCAGAAACAAATGATAAGTTTCTGATAGTGTTTATTGGTTAAAACAATTTTATGTACATCAAACGTATGTCAAAAATATCTTATTACAGGTCATGCATCTCTGTTTGGAAAAAAAAAATTAAAAGATACTTGCGGTTAAACTTTCTTGCAAACGATGTTGACTAAAACTAAAAATTACCCGACCTTCTGAAGAAGCAGCCATGGATATTATTGAAGGTAATACATTGGTTTAGTTTTAATTGCAAAACACAAAGTCGGAAACTTAACTTTTTTGTAGATGCCTTTACGTCGACAATTAAATTATGTAGAAATAAATACATGTGAGATATTCTATTTATTATTACAATGCACTGTATATCGGGATGCATTTTTTTTTTTACAATCGAGTGGAGTCAAACATAATTCATGATTTGCTTTTAGGCAACACAACTGACATCGTACAGATTGCTGTCGTTTGTGGAGCGAAATCACTTAATATCTATATAAATTCCAGCAAAGTAATCCGTGAAGAAGCATCGGCAGTAACTAGTCTTAGATACGACATGGCACAAAATACTCGTCATGGAGAGCATGTGCCAGCTACAAATCTAGAAAATGGATTGTCTAAATGTGTAAACTTTGTTTAGAACTGTGATGCAAAACCTGTGATTGTGGCCAACAATATTCAGACATTTGATTCTTTGTTTTCATTTGCAGAGATCTGGTATCTTACAAATGTAATAATGTGCAAGATCTCTTGGACATGCTGGGAAAGTGTTTGATAATATAGTGGCAGGACACTTAAAACAAACCTGAGTAAAGTTATGTTTAGGGTAAAGATATAATTCACACAATACTTTAGCTGATTTGGGTGGTTAAGTACAATCTTAAAGTGTTGAGTTATTATCGAGCATCATAAACAAATTATGTTGAAACATCAGCTCTTAAGTTATTCACACTTCCTTCTTGCGTAGATATCTATTTCACCTGACAAATTATAAATTGTATGATTTCTTTTTTTATTACAGTGTAACAAATAATGGTATAATGCAAAAACCGGACGTAATACACGAACTATCTGGCAATGTCACCTAAACCTTTAGAATTTCTGTTGTTTTGTTGTTGTGTTGTTGTTTTGTTTTTTTTATTTAAAGATGCGCAAAATATATTTTATTTTATTTTATTTTATTTTTTTTTGTTTACATTTTTAAACATGAATATTGGAAATCAGTATGGAACATGTTTACTTTCTATAAAAAAAATAATTTAACATTTTATGACCTTTTATTATCTATTTCAAATGTTTTGTACAGGAATTGTAACGCTGAAGTAATTAGCAACATGCTATTGATAATTGAAATATATTTTGCAAAAAGATGGCGAATGACTCTTAAGGTACATTCGTAAAGCCAAATTTACCTTGTCATTAAATGCATTTAGATAATTTATTTCTGTTAAGTAATTTTTTATTTGGTCTAGTTTGAGATCGTCAACATAGTTAACGTTACTAGACAACCAGCAAACAAATATTTATTGAAAAGTGTCCGGTGTAACATGTTTTTCTCAATAAGCCCATTATGTAATATTATGTCCTGATACTATAAAACATTACTGAAATTATCATTGGGCGAGTGTTGTTTTTTTTTCTGTTTTGCAATTTTATTTTCCGTGTTTCCAATTACAATCGCATACTTGGACAAGTGAGATACATATATTCTTTTCTTTCTTGTTTAATTCGATGTACAGCGTGTAGATGAAAAAAAAACAAACTTCCCTGTTGTTTTTTGTTTTATTTAAATAACATTTTTTTTTTGTATTTCCTGCTAGCAAAGTATATCTAAAACACGATTTTTCAGTTGTGGTTTTTTGGACTTCTTGCACTATCTGATGCATACGGTATGGTAAATATTAAACAACATCTTCAAGATAATACTACTAAGCAAGTGTAAGAAAAATGCATTTATAATAGAAATTTAATTATGTTTACATGAGCTAATTAAAATTTATTATCGATTATTTTTATGTGGATCCAAAATAACTTTGATTTTTATATATGTTTTGTCAGGATTGAAACAGTGCAACAGCCGTTGGCGAGCGCATTGTGTATTGAACATTGATATTTATTTAGGTATAGTCCATGCACTACAAAACGATTTTGTATAAATGGTATACATTGTATCTATGTTAGTACGATTTTTATCATTTATGATTAGGTTTATAAATCACAAAGTAATATATAATATTAACCAGTTAAGAAACATTAAGATCTAATAAGTAGCATAACTATTGTGTCAAACCAGGAGATGCTCTTTTTATTTAATAAATATTTTTATTTTTCTTAAAGCTTCCAATTAGATTGTTACCATTAATCAGAACTACAAAAGAAATCGCAATTTAAGCATCTTACATAAACAAAAATGATACGTCCAAATACTAGCTTAGTAAATGAGAAAACCTATTGGCAAAGATGTGTCTTTATGGGTTTTTTTTAAAGAATGATTTTTTTTTTTGTTCTTAAATTGTATATTTCATTGCTGACAATATGGCTGTTATGCAAATAAGTTAAGTGTTAATCAGTTATTAAATGCTATAGTTTTATTTTTGATAGTGAAAATTGCATACACATTTATAGATCAAAGTCTTTAAACTGATATGATTATTAATGTACCTGACGTCATACAGCTATGAAGTTTATAAAGAGAGCTATTTTGAAATGATTTCGTATATTTGTCATATTTGAGGAAGGTTTCATGAATGTTTTTCATATACTGCGAATCTT
The DNA here is from genome assembly GCA_016163765.1 of Magallana hongkongensis. Taxonomy (NCBI): domain Eukaryota; kingdom Metazoa; phylum Mollusca; class Bivalvia; order Ostreida; family Ostreidae; genus Magallana; species Magallana hongkongensis. Next base: position 3,164,486 of record WFKH01011926.1, on the reverse strand, counting down.
TTTTATTCCAATATATAATGTTTGGACCTTTCGATACGCACAGGCACAAAAAGAGACGCACACACCATCTGATAAAAAAGACGTTTTACAATTCTGTGTAAACAAATCAACTCAATAGTAAGTATATGCTATGCAGTTTTACAACCTGAATATACCGTTTGTTTATTTTAAGTTAATGTTGCCTTCAACAAACCAACATACCAAGAGTTCACATACATCCTTGACAGATTCAATGCCAGTAAAGCTGTGGATGGACGTAAATCAGACTTGAGTGAAAGAGGAGATGAATGTGCTGTATCTCATAACGGTCAAAACGCCACCTGGTGGGTGAACCTGACCAGCATCCACAACATCCATTACATCATTATCTACTTCATGACGAACAACCAATCGTTAGGTGTATCCATCAGTTTATAGTTTTTACTATTTTGTAATACTATTCGTAAAACTTGGCAAAACTAACGGCAACATTGGCCATTTATTAATATTACGACATGCAGTTTTTCATGAACCGTTTCTAGCAGGACAATTACGTAAATATCGGATAAGTATTTGTGTGGGGGTGTGGGGGTTGGGGTGGGGGTCTTTAATGTAATGACAGTATTAATATACTTCTAAAACACTCTGTTTTATGTATATCTTCGTTTTTCAAGACATAAATAGTTTCAGTGTTCTGCATATCGGTAATTTATCTATTCTCAATTTCCTGATAATTTTATGCATAAGACATTTGAGTACTTAGTGTAGCTGAGGTCCGCATTTGTATAAACACACTTAAACTGATAGCTCTTTGCAAACGACGATGTCGATTTTAAATGAAAATCCAGATTTATTGATTTTATATTGAAATAAACACCCGTCAGAGTCTTTTGTAAAGACATTTAATTGTATAAATTTTCATATGTAATCGTTGATATTTTCATGGTATTCATGATGTAACTGATAATTTGATATGATGCAGATAATGCTAACAGTCTCACACAGTACATTCTTGGAATTTCGGTGTATGTTTCCAATACAACAGACATATCACTGGAGACACTCTGTTTCAATGATAGCAACTATATAAATAGTACAATACCTGATGTAATCAACATCACCCGGCCAGTTCTTGGACAGTACGTTATTATACATAATGAAAGATAACCAGGAGTTACCTATCCTGATGGTTACTCTACTCAAGCTTTCAATTTGCTCTGTGAAGTGGAGGTGTATGGTGAGTAATATACTATTGCTCCTAAAACATTGATGTTGATAATGCACGTTCTTTTGTGGTTGATAAAAGAAAGAGACGATAGTAATTTTTTTTTTAATTTGACATAAAAAATCTTCCCCTTCGCATGAACCGTTGTTCCATGATAATTTCTATGGTTTTCATTTTTTTTCTATTTTTAAAATTCCTTATTTTATTTGCATATATATGATTAGTCTGGACGGTTACTTGTCCAGAAAAAAAAACCCTAAAAAAAACTAAAAATCAAAGTCTACCGATGGAACAATATCATATCCCTTTCCTTCGGTAGTATCTTGATTCTTAGATGCCATTGAAAAATGAGAGGATTAGCATGCGAGATAGACAGACAAATGAAATTCTAATATATAAATATTGTTAAATATTCCATACACTGAAAATTTATTCATAATAATATAATATGAAAAGCGAAAAAATGACTGACATAGAATTGAAACAACAAACGATGCTCTGAGTTAAAAGTCTCTTTTTTTTTTATCGGAGTGTCCTGTACATGTGTATGGTAAACACTCATTTGTTTGAATGTTCGGAAAATACGGTGATTAATTACTTAGTTACCTCGACATTGTCCTCAGGATAATTGATGTATTTTGAAGGAATAACTCAACGAAATATCTCCCCAACAATCATGCAAAAATACTGTATCATACAAAAATGTCTCAATGAATGTTTAATGCATAAAAGTAAGTACTCAAAGCGTCCTATGACTTAAACCGTTTAATAAGACCAAATTTAAGAACATGTACAACATTGTATTAATGAATCCTATTTTATATCAGTATATTGTCCAGTTGGGTATTTTGGAGCCGGGTATGCAGAAAATTGCAATACCACGTGTGATGGGTGTAACACTGTAAATGGTTTGTGTGATGCTGGCTGTCATCCGGGTTGGAAGGGATACAACTGTGAAGAAAGTGATTATCATTTTGAATGAAAATCAATCAATATGACCAATCAAATATCACCAGTTTTCGTGTATACTTATTTTACATAATGTTTGATTGGAAAAGCTACATAATTTCAAATGAAAAACTTTAGGTCATTTTAACAATGGGGACTTCTGGGAGGAAACTGATTAATAGATTACCAATAAATGGTACAATGGAACATTTGATAATCAACATTCAGTTATCCATTGCAGTTTTTAATATCATTTTATAACCTCTGTTAATAAGTACATACATACTGGTTAGAACAATTAGAAAAAAGTAATATATCAGTGGGTATTACAATAGGATGTGACAACCACATGTTTGGGCCAGCGTGTAACAGAAGTTGTGGAAATTGCCGCAAAAGAGAGAATTGTTATCATATTAACGGTTCTTGCTTACGCGGCTGCAACGCTGGTTACAAAGGAGAAAAGTGTATGGACGGTAAATTTTTACATATCTACATGTAAGACCCAAAAGTCCGATGGTCAGCGCCAAAGTGCGATGGTATGTTGCCGATACTGACGATGGTGACGGACTAACAGCGTTTGTGCGTCACTTAATGTCGACAGGTAGACTAACGAACCCAGTCCTATTTTGTCAGTTCTTGTTCATTTAATGAGAGGCTAAAAAGAAGTAAATTGGAAGGCAGAACATTCGTCATAATTGTAATGGAAAGTGTTAAAGGTGGAGGCCTGCAAAATGGAAAAGATGCATATCGCATCCAAATACCTGTAGCCCCTATAATTTTTTTTAGTGGATGTCGATAAAATATAACGTACATGTGGAGAACTTTGGGGAAGGGCTGTTTGATTAAAACAGTCATCACCATAACTGATTTTTTTTTATTCTTTGTTATCAGTTTAAAAGTATTTTATTTTTTGACTACTATTGTTGTATGTGGCGGACATACACGGATCATATAGATAACGGAAACAATATTTGTACTTTAATGAGAAAAATTAGAACCATCTGACTTTGTCGTGTCACACCATCGGACTTTGTCAAGTGCACTCGAACCATCGGACCTTTGCGTGTCACACAATCGGGTTTTGGCGCAGACCATCGGACATTGGCGTGAACATCGATCTCTAGAGTTTCATCTTTAATTTGGAGTCCTACATATTTAACAATCGGTTTGGTAAGAAAAGTTATTTATAAAGCGTTCTTGGTATTTACGTACTTGTAGATTTTTAAATCTTGATTGTTATAGTCTTCGATTATGGTTTTCATGGACTGCAATGCATGAAGGAATGCAGCAAGTTTTGCAAAACAACACAGGACTGCCACCCTGTCACTGGTATTTGTCACGGTGGATGTAGAAATGGATGGCAGGGACATGACTGTCTAGAAGATCAGTATTATCATACGTTTAGCTAAAATCATCCATTTCTTTTTTTCTTAAAATATCCCATAAATTACGAAACAACACTAGACAGTTCAAAATTATTTTTGACAAATTCAGACTTAATATATGATAAAATCATCAATGAGGTATTTCCTCTTTTCTGGTTAAAGACCTCTTGTATTTCTTGTTTCTTTTTCTCTATTTTTCCTGAGTCAGCTTTTTAATATAAAAGATTCTTAATTTACCTAATTGGTAATCAAATGTTATTGCACCAATTGTCCTTTTGCCTGAAAACCCACAAAAGAAAGTTATTTAAGGTGAAAACTAGCAAACATCACTGAAGATTTCATCACGCACCAATCAAGTTTTATCCAGGTGAACTTGTTTACATTATTGTTTATTCCTTATATTTGCATATGAAAAAGGCAAATTGATCAGAATTATCAAAATAACTGTGTTTTTAACGTTTACGATAAATCAACCGACAAGCGATAATCGCCAGCGGTAATCATTGTGACGTCATTAAAAAGTTTACGCTGAATTAAACGTTTTCCTAAAAGTTCATCTAAAGAAGCATATATTTGGAAATGTAAATATTGCCCTTTGTGCTGAAATTGATTGTGATCGCTACTCCTAAAATAATAAAAAAAAACTATTAGAAATAAAGACTTCAAACGAATTTGTTAAGTTTAATTAAAGAATCCTCCAATTTTTTCAAACCGAACTTGAGTTTCTTAGGTTCTTGAAAAAAACTTTCAACAACCTTTTACTAAGCGTTGTAGAGACAATGGACCACTTGGAATAGAAGCGTCTACATTGGTAAATTAAAATAGCATAAAGGACGAAGGTCAAGGGCATTTCAAAATAAGTGTATTAATGAGTGTTTGTATCTCTTTTCTTTAGGGTGTTATAGAAAAAATGCCCATAGAGGAAGTTAGACTTCTTAAGACATTTCAAGATTTAGCCTTTAGCCTCATTTTGAGATAGTTATATTGTCATTGTTTTTATCGTACAAAATGATTGTTATCGCTACTTTTCTTAAAATGTTAGAGACAGAGACTTAAAACTTTTTACCAATGTTTTAAGTCGATTTTAATAAAGTATCATATCCAAAGGGTCCGACGTTTCCTTTAAGCTGTTATTGCCCCTTAAAATTTTTTAATTTGTTAAAAACACAACGTTT